>JAJIBD010006657.1:0-14647 GCA_021461705.1 Cryptotis parvus | reverse complement strand
ATTTAATGAAAATTGCAAATATACATACTAAGCGGTACCAAATGAGAAGTTACTGAAACAGAACAGGAAGTTTATTGCATTGCTGGGCCTTGGCTAAAGGGTAGTTAAAACATATGTCGATGGTATCTTTTACATAGCTTGTATGGCATAATGCATAGCTGCATTTAGAGTTTGGCGAGATAATGGAGGGTAAGGCATTGACATGACCTAGGTTGACCCCCTGTGCCAGGAGTGAATATTTTTTCCTTTTGGGTTACCTAGGGGGATGTTCAGGGGTTCTTCCTGGCTCTGCACTCAGGAATTACTCCTGGCAGTGTTTTGGGGGACCATATGGGGTACAGGGTATCAAACCTGGGTTGGCCGAGGTGCAAGGCAAATTCCCTTCCCTTTGTACTATCACTCAGGAGTAATATCTGAGTACTTTTTAGGTGAAAACTAATTCCTCCTCCCCAACAAAAAAGTACTTCCATTTAGAAAAAAACTTAGCCAAGCTCCCTTTTTCTTCTAATAAACAATGTATACCATCTCTGAAAGTTTTTGTGCTCCACCTATGACACGTGTGGCAATGTTTTCAAGGTGCTACTGGAATAGTGACTTGCGTTTGGAAGTAGCTTGGATCTCTGGGTTTCTTGGCTTGAGAGCAAGTCTGGGCTTATGGGGGATGCCACTGGGGTCCCGACAGAGTCAGGACAGAAGTTCTCTTCTACCTCTGAGGACGCCGGGGAACAGATGAAAACTCACGAGTCCAGCGCCCAGTTCCAAAAAGGCTTTTAATAGTACAAAAGCTCTTCCACAGCAATACAATATAATGAAAGAACTCTCAGCTCTGGTCAGAACTTAGACCATACGAAAGAGCCTAAGTCTCCCACCAAAGAGAGAGGATCTCATCCGAAAGGAGTCCTACTCCCAAAGAAGGAGCAAAAAGGCCAAAAGCGAAAGGCGAAGGGGCCCCAAGTCAGTCCCCTTATATACACCAAAGTAATCCAGGGAGGGTCCTGTCAACAAGAACCCTAAACAGAGTGTAGAAGGGGAGGTGCCAGACCCTATTGCAGGTATAAACAAAGATTATGCCAAGGACTAATCCTGAGATTATCTCTTATGTAAAACATTGGAGAGAGAAGGAGCTGATATAAAGTAATACATCTTAATTTCATGAGCTTCATGTAATCTAGATGGTACCCACAAGGTCCTTCTTATTTATTATCTGCACCAGGGTGATTCTGAGTATCTTGTTCTCCGTATACTGAAATGGTCACACTCACCTGCTTGAGGGAAAACTAATATGATACTTCCTATACTCTTAAATGATAGTCTCAATGTAGCAAGGGTGGTAGTCTTCTGGTAAATTCTAACTGTCCCACGCTGGGTGCAGAGGGTATAAAGAGGAGCTGTGCCCAATCTAGAAAACATAGAAGTCTTAGTAGATGTATAATAAGTCAGAAGTTATTCAGAGTCAAGGGGACTTCTGTAACTGTCACACCCTCTAGCAGTGTTTACATAGAAAATAGATCTCATTAGAATGAACCTTGGCTTACGTAGATTAAGCTGTGAGTGGGCAAAACACCAAAGATCCCACATTAGCTAAATCTGTCATCCAACATGGGGTAATAGGCAAAACTTCAGCTAGATAACAAGAACAATCTAGACTTAGAAGGGAGAGATCATCATCTGAGTACTCAGACTGGGGAAGATTGGGAGCTCCTCTCAAGAGCTCTGTTAACACCTAAAAGCAGTGGGAGCTGGCCACATTGTAGGCATGCAACTCAAGCTTGACTGCATTTGGAATGTTTTATATGTATCATTTGGTTTCATCCTCACACCACTACAAACTACTATTCTGATCCTTATTTTGACATATGAAGATACTGAGAACCAGGGGTAAAGTACTTACTCAAAGCCACATTAACTAAGAAATGGTAAGACTGATAATCCCTGCGGAGATGGAATTTCGGGAAACATATGTCTTTAGCATCTTTCCTTCGAACTCTAGTGAAAAAGTGTTAGGAAGCAACATGAATATGAAAGAAAAATGTGCACATTCAGCAGGCAATCCAAAGACACATTTTCCAGTGTTTTCTATCACAACGACCACAATCTCAAATTCCTGATCCCTGTCTTAGCCCACTCCTGCCCTCAGACTTTCTTCTCATAATTTTTCACAACTTCATTTTTTTAGTTTAGTTCTTCAAGATGTTGAGGCTCCAAGCCTGCTAGGCTTTGAGAAAAAGCAGGGGCTCAAATTAAAATTGTTGTGGATAAAGCAAGAAAAGAAGGACTCATGGATTTTGGGGATACATTTTTAAACATGAGGAGGAGTTTAAAGGGTTAGGATTTTCTCTCCACGTGTGGTGTCTTATTGGCAAAAGTTGAGGGCCATTCCAGTCAGGTTGGTCATGGGAGAAAGCAGGTGGAAGTGATCGAACAGAGAGTTATCGCCCCTTTCCTTAAACCATTCCTGGGAACCGTGCAAGCCAATAAGCTACACTGATGAGAAGGAATATCTACACAAACTTGGGACTTTCCATTCCATCTGCTTTTGGATGGGCTCAAGAGGGAAACATTTGCAAACTCTAAACCTTCCATTTGCTTGTCTTCTGGTGTGTTACAAGAGCAGCCTGGGGTCCAAATTTAATAGCCAATTAGAGAGTAACCAAATATATGGCCAGAAAAAGTCTTTGCATCCATTAGTGATGGGCCCAGGGCTGCTTGAAGGCTCTTGCCAAAAGACTACAATTCACAGGCAACAGGATGAAGGTAAAAGGGGGCAGAATTTTCAAAATCCTGATGAGTGAAGCTTTTAATTTTATAAGGATAAGCAGCAGCTGCTAGCTATGCATGCCATTCCTCACCTGATTGGGTTTCAAGGCAACTGGATTATCAAAGTGTCTTAGGGTGTGTACTGCTTAAAATTGTGTTCTGAATAATAGAAGTAGATCAGTGTTCCAGCACGGGCTTTTTATTTTTATTTTATTTTTTGAGGGAGGCACACCAGGCAGTGCTCATGGCTTGCACCTGGCTCTGTACTCAGAGGTCACTCATGGAGGGACTTGAGGGACTATATGGGATGCCAGGGATCAAACCAGGTCTAGAATGAGCAACACAAGCTTCCTACCCTTTTTTTTAAAGTGATCATCTGCAAGGCAAGCACCTTATCTTTTCTTTTTTTTTTAATTTTATTTTATTTTATTATTTCCCCAAATATTATTACACCATTTTAGACATACAATTGAAAGATGCTCATGTAGAGTTTTGGTTCTACAGTGCTCCAACACCCATCCCTCCACCCAAACCCATCTCCCATCACCAATGCCCCCACCTCCCTCCTCCCTCCCACACCTCAACTACTTGGCGGGTTCTGTATGTCATTTCTCTCCTCTTTATCTCTCCCTCCCGCCAAACTTTCCTGTACATCGTGGAATGCAGTGCACTAAAAGACATTACTGTTTCCACTATTTTAATGGACCGTGCGCGCAAGCAGCCGCAGAACCTGGGCTCGAACTGGTTTTTGCTCTGTTAATCTGGTCGTGAGGCAGTTTCCCAGCGTCTGGACGGCGAAAATGGTGGCTAGTGTGATGGGCGAGTCTCATCCGGCTGCTTCGGGGACCCCCAGAGTAGATGGGCCCCTCCCAAAAACCCATCTGCCCTCCTAGGGGCCCCATAGTCAGCTGGGCCCGGGTTAAGCCGAGTTCCAGCCTCCCCAGCTGCCTGTGAGGGCTCTTGATGCTATGGCTGGTGGCCCCAGGGGAAGTTCCTGGGCAGGGCCACCAGGCTCGACAAAATGGAGGGGGAATGGCTGACCCCTGACTCCATCTGACGAATTCCCAGTGATTCCCGCTTCTGGGAGCCGCCTACCTGGGCTCGAACTGGTTTTGCTCTGTTAATCTGGTCGTGAGGCAGTTTGGTCCCAAGCATAGACTTTGAAACCATATTGAATATGGATTGTGCTTGCAGTTTGGGTTTTTGATTTTTGTTTAGTCTTCTTTGGGGGTTACATTGCCTCTGCTCAGTGCTTACTAATAAGCACTGAGGCATTACTCTGCACTAAGGCATTGCTGCTGGAATTCTCAGGGCACTATATAAGGTGCAGGAATTCCAATCAGGTCAGCTATGTGAAAGGCAAGTTTCACATACTGTACTATCACTCTGGCCCTGTACTTGTAGATTTATGCATGCCTTCCATCCAGGCTTTCACTAAAATGTCTGAATGTTTGTTCAATCAGTCTGTGCAATGCTGGTCCCTTGCACTTGCAACTTGCATTAATATAAGAGGGTTACTTCTTGAGCTTTGATGTTGAACTCTGAGCAGCTAGCCTTAGGGCCCGGCATTTTCCCCACCACAGGACCCTAATGGCAGGACCCAGAAGTGGGCCAGCCCAAATGTTTACACCCATGTGAAAAACATCTGTGCTTAAGGTGAGACTGTGTGCCTGGTCTTTTGACCAGAGGAATATGTAAATCAGTGATTGTTACCTTGCAAATGCTAAATCAGTGATTGTTATCTGTAGTTATGGCCCAGGATGCTAAGTGATCTGTGCTTGTACACCCTCCACCCAAAAATTGTATAAAAGACTTAAAATGTGCTGAGTAAGATGTGAACTACTTTCCGGAACACACTCCACCTCTGCTGCATTGGTGTCTTTCTTTTTCTTTCTTCAGCAGTGGCAAGGCAGAAAATTTTTTCCAAGTCTTTCCCTCCTTTTGCCGAGCTGAAGTCCAGCAAGATGCAGGTCTCCCTCATTCATGCTGGGGGTGGGGTCGCTGGCCAGGGCCCCCTATGTTTAGACTGATCTTTTGTCCTGGTGCAAAATCGTATTTAGAAAAGGCTATAGGATTCTGGACAAGGATGCCATCTTTCATGTTTTAACAGCCATTTTTATCCACACTCAACTCAAGATAAGACAAATTTGTGCTATTGGATACCTCACTGCTGGAAGTGATGGAGGTTAAATATCTACCCATCTCACTACTTTGAATTGTCTCTCACAAGACTAGTAACCTCTTTTGAGCAGCAGAGCAAATGGGAAGAAGCAATTTTACATAAGACAGAAGGAACCAAAGGTGTGAGCTTTAAATTCTAGAAAAAACAGTCTAAAATAGTCTAAAATAAAATAGTCTAAAAATAGTCTAAATACACTATTTCATGGAAAAGCAACATCTCAGGAACTTCATAGACTCAAAACCAACTTTAAAAGAAGGACGGAAGGAACTACTGTAAGAGAAGAAAAACCCTAAAAGCACAACAAACTTATTCAGAAAGATGCCCATGACAATAATCTCTCTCAATGTAAATGGCCTAAATGCACCAATTAACAGACACAGTAACAAAGTGAATTAAAAAAAAACTAAATCAACATTCTTCTACCTAAAAGAAATGCATATGAATAATCAGAGCAAACACAGACTCAAAGTCAGAGACTGGAAAACAATTCTCCATGCAAACAACTCCTCCAAAAATGCCGGTGTGGCCATACTAGTATCTGACAACATAGACTTCAGGCTTAAAGAGTTTAGAAGGACCAGTAAAGGCCATTTCTTAATAATTAAAGGATATATATGTTAGGGAAGAATTTACACTCCTAAACATATATGCACCCAATGAGGGGCCAGCAAAATACTTAAAACAACTGCTAAGAGACTTCAGAGAAGACATTGACAGCACAACAATTGTAGTTGGGGACTATAACACTCCCTCTATCAACTCTCGATAGATGGACAAGATTGAGAATTAACCAAGAAGGGGCTGGAGCGATAGCCCAGCGGGTAGGGCATTGCCTTGCACGTGGCCGGCCTATGCCGGCCGGGTTCAATCCCGGCATCCCATATGGTCCCCGAGCACCGCCAGGGGTAATTCCTGAGCACAGAGCCAGGAGTAACCCCTGAGCATCGCGGGTGTGACCCAAAAAGCAAAAAAAAAAAAGAAATTCACCAAGAAAATACAGGCCCTGAAGGGAATATATATATATATATACACACACATATATATATTCCAGCCCTATTTATTCCATTTCTTATATATAAGCCCTGTGTGTATATATACACACACACTTTTATATATAATATATATAAATATATATCCTTTTATATATAAATTATATATATATAAATATATATTATATATAAGCCCTGTGTGTATATACACACACAGGGCTTTTCATACCAAAGAAGCCAGTACACATTTTTCTTCAATGCATATAATCATTCTCCAAGATAGATAACATGTGAGTCACAAAACATACCTCAATAAAATAAAAAAGATAGAAATTGAGTAAGCAGGTTTTCAGAGCGATGATGCAGAGAAAATGGAAGTTAACCCACACGCAGAAACAGAGAGTCAAACCAAACACCAGGAAACTGAACAGTTCACTGCTTAACAACCAGTGTTTCATAGAAGAAATCAAAAGGAAATCCAAAGTTTCTTGGAAACATATGGAAACAAATATACAAACTATCAGAACTTGTGGGATATAGCAAAAGCAGTGTTAAGAGGAAAATTCATAGCCTGCAAGTATTCATAAGGAAAGAAGAAAGGTTTCACATAAATAACCTGACTTCACAGCTCAAAATATTTGAAAAAGGCCAACAAAAGGATCCCAACCCAAGCAGAAAGAAGGAAATAACAAAAGTTAGAAAAGAAATCAATGAGCTCTAATCCTGAAAAACAATTCAAAAGATTAATGAAGCAAGAGCTGGTTATTTTAAAAAAATAAACAATATTGTCAAATCACTTGCAAGACTCATAAGGACAGAGAAAGAGAGAACCCAAATAAATAGAATCAGAAATGAAAAGTGGGACATCATAACAGAAACCACAGAAATTCAAAATATACCCAGAGATTACTTTGAGAACCTATATGCCTTGAAACAGGAGAACCTGGAAGAAATGGACAAATTCCTGAAGTCTTACACCCCCAAGGCTGAGACAATAAGACCTGGAATACCTGAATAAGCCTATCACCATAGAGGAAATTAAAACAAAAGTCTGCTCAAACACAAAAGCCCAGGTCCAGATGGATTCACTAGTGAATTCTTCCAAAGCTTTAAGCAGGAACTTCTGCCAGTTATTTTTAAGCTCTTCCATGAAATAGAGGTAGCAGGAACACCCCCAAAGAGCTTATATGAGGCACATATCACCCTGATACCCAAATCAGGCAGAGACATCCCCCCAAAAAAGAAAAAGAAAACTACAGACCAGTGTCCATAATGAACACAGATGCTAATTTCTTCAACAAAATTCTAGCAAACAGAATCCAAAGACTCATCAAAAAGATTATACATCATGGACAAGCAGGATTCATCCCTGGAATGCAAGGATGTTTCAATTAACATAATACAATACACCAATAAGAGAAAAAAACCTATGATCATATCAATAGAAGCAGAGAAAGTATTCGTCAAGATCCAACACTCATTCATGGAAAAAAAACACCCTCTCTATAAAATGGGAATTGAAAAAAACCTTCCTCAATATAGTCAAACTGTCTACCAAAAGTCCACAGCAAGTATGATACTAATGGGGAAAAACTGAAAGCCTTCCCTTAAGTTTACTAATATGTGGAAAACTTGGGAAGGGATTTGCTGATTTTTTTTTGGTATTTTAGAAAGCTCTTTATGTTTAGTCTCCTTTTGGAGGGATAACACCTGGTGATGCTCAGAATTTATTCCTGCCTCTGGACTCAGGCATCACTCCTGGCAGGACTCTGGTGGACCATACACTGTGCTGGTGATTCGACCTAGGCTAACTGCATGCAAGACAAAGGTTTTACCTGCTGTACTGTCTCTCTAGCCCTCAAGCCAACTTTTTCATGGTTGTACAATATAAACTCATAACAAGTTAGTTCACTGATCATGTATAATAGCTTGCAAATCACTTTAAGGCACTTACTGAGCTTAATCTTATTAGATATAGTTAAGCAATTTTTCAAGCGTGGGCCACCTTACTTAAAGATTATTCCTATGTTCTTTTATGCCCTCCTTTCTAAGAGATATAGATGTAATTACTAACACAAAGTTAGATCTGAAGGATCCCTGATTGTTATGTCAAAATCTACCAATTTTGAGTTACCTAATTTCTTCATTCATTTAGTTAATGCTTGGAGTAACTCACCTGTTTGTGTCAGACATCTCTCCTGGGCACGGACAGCATGTTCTGTCACCACTCTTCAAAGTATCATTCAAGCACCTATCGTTTCTATCCTCTGTCATAGAGATTCAGACATTTCATCTTGCTATATTGCCCAGATCCACCAAGAGAGGTTCTGGTTCATAGGGAGAACTAGGGGAAGTGAAGCTGGGGAATAAATGATAAGTGAAATAAAGGAACTGTTTAAGAGAGGTGAGAGGGTCACTCAATTATAATGAACAGTAACAGCTTTTATTTGGGAAATGTTGTCATTCCACATTTACTCCTGATCCTTCTGATCCACACTCCTCCTGGCAATCAAAGGGAATTTTTAATAGCCAAGCCAGTGTTAGCCATACTTTAAAGGCAATACTGGCTGGCCATCAGACTTCAAAGAAAATGGCCTTAAGACACCTGCCTGGCTCTGCAACTCTAATGATCACCAGCATCACCGCTTGGTGCAGAAGTTCTCAAGTCATGCTTCTCACAAAGTGTATCCCCCATCATTGACTGCTTCTTTCTCACCATGCAGTCTTCTCTAGGGAGACCTTTTCTAATCAACCCATTTGCGTAGTTGATTATTATATAGATCTTTTTTTTGGGGGTCACATCCAGCAATGCTCAGGGGTTACTCCTGTCTCTGAACTCAGGAATCACTCCTGGAAGTGCTTGGGGACCATAGAGGATGTCAGGAATTGAACTCTGGTTGGTCTTGGCAAGGCAAACGCCCTCTCCGCTGTGCAATCTCTCCAACCCCTCCAGGAATTCCAAATATTTAACTGGATGACAAACTTAGGGAGAGCAAGTAGCAGAGCTGCTACTTGCTCTCCCTGTGCCCAGCTGCTCACGAGGTGCCCAGGAGGGATGGTGGGTTCTAGCCCTGGCCCGCCACCCCAGCAGAGCCTTGCAACGAGCCAGACGACCCCCCCACTCCATGAGGGCCTCCATTTTCCACATCCGTACTTCTCTCTCGTCAGAACTCCACCCAGCAGACCAGCCTATCACAGCCCGGTTCGCCGCCGCATAGCGGCGCGCTGGTTCCTCAATAAATGCTGGACTTAGAGATGACTACAAGAGTATGCTACCTGCACGGCAGAGCCTGGCAAGCTACCCGTGTTGTATTTGATATGCCAAATACCAGTAACAATTATAGACCTCATTCCGGAATGGATTGAGGCTCTTTATGTTCCTAGAGCAAGCAGATGCCCTTGGGCTCTACTAGCATGAGACAGGACATATGGAGATGTTACTGGGGCCCGCTTCGAACAAATCGATGATGAACGGGAAGACAGTGATACAGTGACAGTGATAGATCTTTTAACAGATAGTCCTGGAGGGCATGACTGAAATGTGTCCTTTTCACCAAGGTATCCTGAGAACCTCCTTAGGACCTGGTCCTGAGTAGTATTCATCACATGGAACGTGAGAGGAGGTGAATGAATGAACCCTTGGCTTCCCCACTAAGGCAGGTGCTAGCACTTTCACTTCACTGATGTGAGCACTAAGAAGTGAAAACAGCTGCCAGATACAATAGCTTCCAAGGTACAATAGCGCTGCTGTGTGGAGCTGCTTAGAAGAAGCTACCAGTTTTGTTATCTGCCCATTGCCACCTGGCACCCAATCCTGCAAAGCAAATTCCAGTTTGAATACCATTGTGACAGGAAACATTTACATTTAAATAATACTTAGAGTTGAACAGTTGTCTTTTGAAGAAAAATAGCAATTTTTGATAACTTGTATCACTTCGCTTTCATCAATTTGCTCAATCGGACACCAGTAACATCTCCATATGCCTTGTTTTGTGCTAGTGTATCCCAGACTCTGTCCCTCGTGCAAAACAGAGTTTGAAGGAGGAGCAAACCGTTATGGCAGTGACTGCCTTGCTGAGGAAAGAGCCGGGGTGTCAGATGTAGGCCTGGCGGGCGAGGTGACCAGGAGAGTCATGGACTTTGTGCAGAACCCCTCGCTTACACTTGTTGAGGGGTGTTGCATGGACCACGGTTGCATTAAGCGCCCAAATTTTGATATCTTGGCAAAACAAGAAAAGAAATCACTTTGAATGCTAAGGTCTCTTCCTGAGGTAGGGAGCCCCTTAGGTGCAGAGGAAATGCAATTAAGTGATACCAACTCATCATAGGAGGTTTGGGTGACATGTCCATTTGGTATGATCTTATAATTTTGTCCTTTTGGGTCACACCTGGCAATTTTAAGGGGTTACTCCTGGCTTTGCACTCAGGAATCACTCTTGGCAGTGCTCAGGGGAACAGATGGGATGCCGGGATCTAACCCATGTTGGCTGCATGAAAGGCAAGCGCCCTGTCTGCTGGACTGTCTCTCCAGCCCTTGCCTGATCTTTACAGTTCTTGTGGTCAGCCTTTTGCATGGTGGCCATTTGGCAAGGGTCTGGGATGTCGATGACATAAGACCACAGGGCTCTCATGGATGCTTCTTTCTAAGGTTGCTTTCAAAGACTTGTGAGAATTCACTCCACTATGTTTAACTTGATTCCAGAGCAGTCAGAAACTCTGCCTCTCCCGGCTCTCAGGCTAGACAAAAACATTTTGTTAGGTGTTACCAACCTCTCTTCAGAGCTGATGGCATGACCTTCTTGTTCAGCTCATTATCACCATATAAAATCATGCTCTTGGCAGTGGAATTCACCAGAACAGGACCTGATTTGTAGATTTAAAGTCCCTAACCTAAGACTATGCCACCTCTCCCATATGATATTTTACTTTCAGTTTAGCTATTGTATAGACCATAAAATGATAAAATTGTTCTGCTCAGCACTGGTGTCCCCGTGATTATAGCTAACCAGATACTTTGCTTTTTTAAATATATTTTTCGGGTTGCTCCCTCCCTTTCAAAGATCTAATGATTTAATCTTCAAATAAAATTGGCCAGTTTATTTCAATTGCATAAACCTCAAAGATTATCACAGAAAATTGCACCCAATGTAGTAGCCTAGAGTCTTGGGATGGTTTTGAGGCACAAATAAGACTTATTTGTAATTAGCACATCAATTTGGTACCAATGGTAGCTTTTAAAATGTGAGTTACTCTGCCATTCCTATGTGACTGCCATTCTTTTCACCCAGGGTAGGTCTAAGCCATTGTAGGAGGAATGAGTACTTGTGGAGGTTTCAATCAACAGGAAGAGACTGTGACTCTGACATACTCAGCTTCCCAACCTTCCTAGGTGACCTATGGTCTAGCTGATAAGTGTAAGCATATGGATTTGTTGACTGTTTCCTTAGATGGCTACATAAGGCCACTGTCCCCTTTATCTCTCTGAAGTCTCCTGTATGTTTGAACTCTGGCGATATGGGACTTCTCATCAATGCCTGTACATGCTGAGCATGGAGACATCTTTGCACTATTTTTTCCTTTTTCTTCTCCACCCATTCATCTTGTACCCTCCATTTTGTTTTCAAAACTCATGATATTATTAACTTCTCATGAAAACTTTCTGAAAGTCCTCGCCCATTTAGTCCCTTCTCTGGGCTTTCCAAATCCTTTGTACATCTCTCTAGGAGAGCCACATGTAGTATCATTGCCCATTTTTTGTGGGCAGGAACTATGCATGTTATTTTTGCATCTTGTCCTTCTTGCCTCCTACTTCTACCTTGAGCCTAGTCTATTGGTTGGTATTAGGAAGGTCTTCAGTATATGCTTGCTGTAAAGGAGTCAGCTATGAGGGAAAATGCTCCATTAGGGAAATCCTGCTTCCAAGCCTTACTACTCAGTGTGGCTTCAGGGCTAAGTAGCCCTAAGACAAAGGAGAGCATGTCAGGTGTCAGGGCATTCCCACTGGACTGGCATCTTCATTGAAAAAGAAATCCAGTTGTTACTAAAAGAAAACAGGATATTACTGAGCTATTGTCAGCCAAACAAAAATGCTAACGATCATAATGAGTTCAAATGTTCACAAACAATTGTAATGCTGGACATCTCAGAGCAGCCCAGGTGACATGATCTTCAGACTCCTCCAGATTAAATTGGCCTACAAGGACAAAGCAACAGATATAACAGCCAGGATCCAGGGTGGTTTGCTGCATCACCAAATCAGCATGTTCCAGAATTGTGTGGTTGCACCTCCGGTGACGTCTTTGGTTCTGCCTTGCTCCACGTCATTAAAAGTGCAAATTATTTCCACAGCAACCCATATTTCCATTCAGTTGGCCAATTTTCTTTGTTTTTTTATGTCTTTATTTTAATTAAAGGCCAATTTTAGCCTAATTAATGCAATTGAACATAGAAAAGCCCCATTGTGATCCCATTACTTTCCAAAGAAATGAAAAGGTCGCCGTGCTTCATGTCACACACATCTCTTAGTTGATACTGGATACAAAGTTTTCTTTCTAATTAGTCACTTATAATGCCATTTTATTTGAAAATTTTCTTTCCTTCCTAATTGTCTTGTTCCCAAATCAATAATTTATCCATAGTCAAAAGGTGTTGGTAGTTTCCAAGCATGTTCGCATAGTCCCTACTGCAATATGTATATATATACATATGCATATGTGTGTAGATAGATAGATAGATAGATAGATAGATAGATAGATAGATAGATAGATAGATAGATAGATAGATAGATAGATAGATAGATAGATAGATAGATAGATAGATAGATAGATAGATAGATAGATAGATAGATAGATAGATAGATAGATAGATAGATAGATAGATAGATAGATAGATTTTGGGCCACTGGTGATGCTCAGAGATTACTGCTGTCTCTGCATTCAGAAATTACTCCCTGTCAGTGCTTGGGGGACTATATAGGATACCAGGGACCGAAGCTGAGTTAGCCATGTGCAAAGAAGCTCTCTCCCCTCTGTATGATTACTCCAGACTCTCTACTGCTAAATTTTTCCAGAGGTAGGACTCCAGGAAGCTGTCACTCAGTGACAAAAGGCAAAGAGACGCTGGCTACCACTCCAAAGCTCAGATGCTGATGTTGAAACTAAGTTGTGGCTGACAGTCCTTTTGTTTTTGTTCTTGGCTTTTTGGATCAGGGGGTTACTCCCTTGATCTACACTCAGGATTTACTCTTGGCTGTGCCTGAGGGACTATATGGGATGCTGGGCATCAAACCTGGGTCAGCGTGTACAAGGCAAACACCATCCTGTCTGTATTATCACTGTGGTGACAGCCCTTCTATCACCCCTCTAGGCCTTAACCTCTGTACTTTCTCTTTTCTCTCAGACTGAACTATCTATGTAGTGGCTGAGGATCCTTTCCCTCCCAGTTCCTTTGACTCCTCATGTCTCCTTCATTATCTCCTAAGCCATCCCTCAGACAAGGTAGAACAGTGGTGTAGATTTGTTCCCAGTATTCATGATCCCTTTGCCTACACTAATCTGGCAAATCCTAATCCTTGCCAACCATAATACAATTTATTTTCTTTTAAACCCATTTATTTTTTAAAATATTTTATAATACACCCAATTATTTTTATGTTCCAGTTTCTGCTTTATTTATACAGTAACTTACAATTGCCATGCTTGTTGGGAGTACTTTTTAATTAATATTTTTATTATACCACCATGAGATATACAATTACAAAGATGTTCATATTTGGGTTACAGTCATAAAGTGTTCCAGCACCTTCCCTCCACCAGTGCCCATTTCTCACGACCAATGTCCCTGATTCCATCCCTCCTCCCCTAGTCTGCCTCTATGGCAGGTTTATTATCCCTTTCTCTTTCTCTATCTCTATTTCTCTGTTCTTTCTTTTTTACACATTGTGCATTGCATTTAAAGGTTATCATGCGTATCTTTTTCCCCTGTACTTAATGCTCAGTTTTAGGTTGATATTAGTACTTTTGACAATTATTAGCAATTTGTTCCCTTCTCTCACTTACCTAACCTCTGACTCCCACACGTTTCTGTAATTTTCACCTTTGACAGGACCAGCTGATCCATGTTTCGCCTGACCATGGATATTAGTATCATAATATGTATATATATATTTATGTTATGCAAATAAATGCAGTCTTTATATATTTGTCTTTTTCATTCTGGCTAATTTCACTCAATATGACCCTCTCCATGTCCATCCATTTATAGGCAAATTTCATAACTTCATTTTTCCTAACAGATGCATAGTATTCCATTGAGTTAGATGTACCAAAGATTCTTTATCCAGTTGTCAGTTTTCGGGCACTCTGGTTGTTTCCAGATCTTGGCTATTATGAATAGTTCTGCTATGAAAATAAAGGTGCAGATCGCATTTCCACTGTGTGTTTTTGGCTTCCCAGTGTATATTCTAAAGAGTGGTATGGCTGAGTCAAATGGGAGCACAATTTCTAGTCTTTGGAGAAATGTCCATATTGTTTTCCAAAAAAGGCTGTACCAGTCGACATTCCCATCACCAATGGATGAGAGTCCTCTTTTCCGTGCATCAACACCAGCACTTGTTGTTCTTGCTCTTTTGGATATGTGCCAGTCTATGTGATGTGAGATGACCTCGTTGTTTTGATTTTCATCTTTCTGATGATTAGTGATGATGAGCATTTTTCATATG
>JAJIBD010006656.1:0-110478 GCA_021461705.1 Cryptotis parvus | reverse complement strand
ATATAATAGGGATAAATGCAAATATTGGCTCATGGGACAATTATTATTTAGCTTTGGTGAAAATTAGCAATTGTTAAAAATCAATAATTTACATTAACCATTACAATAATTTATTAACCATGACAGTAATCACTCAATTACTCAAAATGGTCATCAATATGTGATTTCTATCTTCAAAACTGATGCCAGAAATGCATCCTATTTTAGGATCCATAGCTGAATTTTTTTTCATAGGACTAAGCAAAAGTGATGATCTAGAATTTCTAAAGTGAACGAAGGCTTCAACTTCCTTTCCTTAAGATCCAGACTTTCTCAGAGAATCCTAATCAAATGAAGAGGCAGCATGCAGCATGGTTGAAATTTATCTTCTAGGTTAGAGCAACATGGACAATTTTGGGGGGTCTAATCCAGCTCCCAAAAAAGATCAACTAAGCTCCCATACATGACTCATTGGGTGAAACTTAGTCATTCAATAAAATCATGAGGAAGGATGATCACTTGAACACTTGACATCCCATTATCCATCGATTTGCTCAAGCAGGCACCAGTAATATTTCCGTTTGACCCTATCAAGTGCCAGTGTAGCCCAATGGCATCTGATTGCTTCAGGAATACAAAGCGCCTAAAAACGTTCATTCAGGTTCTTGAGAAGAAGTCTGACCATCTCATAGGTGGGAGGCCACGTGATCTTTTGACATGGGATCCAGTCGGTAATGGCTCTAGTCCAGCGGTTGTCTCCAAATCGCATTACATATCCAGCCCATATGATTTTTGATGCCTTGGCAAATGAGACAGCTTCCTAACTCTGAAACAGCAAAGGAGGTTGGAGCTCCAAATTCCTTCTTTCACTTGAGTGAGGCATGATATTCCAAGCATAGCTCTTTCCATTCCTCTTTGGGTGACCCGAGTAGCATTCTCATCCTGCTTTTGTAGGGCCCAGGTCTCTGAGGCGTATGTTAATGTAGGGAGAACAGTGGAGTCAAAGAGATGTGCCCGGAGCCGGAAGTTCTTTGTCTTTTAGCTATTCCTTTGTTGCTTTTGAAGGCAATCCATGCTGCTTTTTCCTCCCTGTGCAGCTCAGGTTTTAGGTCATTCATCATGTTAATTTCTCGACCTAGGTACACATAGCACCTGCATTCAGAGATGTTTGTTCCATTGAGAGTGAATGGGGCCTCTGGAACTAGTTCATTTTTCATGAACATAGTTTTGTTGAGATTCAGCTGTAGACCTATCTTTCCACATTCTTGGTCAAAGTCAGCCAGCATTTATGCCGCTTGGCTAATGTTTGGTATTACTAGAACGATGTCCTCAGCAAAGCGGAGGTGGTGTAGTTGCCAACCGTCTATCTTCACTTCCATTCCTTCCCATTGTAATTGTTGCATGATGTTCTCATTTAGCTTTTATTTTAAGTTTATAAATATGAAGGTTATTCATTTTCAAAATAAATAAACAAAAATATGGTAATTTGTTTCTCAAGAGAGTGATATAATGCATCAATGTCACTCTAAGTATACACACAAGCACACATTTTTGGACTGACTCCTTTTAATCCTTATTTTGAGGCTCCTGCTGACAGCATAATTAAGGAACACTGACAAGTGTCCAAGTAAAGGCAGTGTGATTACTCCCAGCATGATAAAAAGTGATTTTCAAGTCAATAACTCCCTTTTACTTTGCCATGCAGTGCTACAGTAGATGTATGTGCTGAAATTGATCTCTGCATTCAGATGTTTCTTGACTTTTCTATGAAATCAAAAGAGGAAATATGTCAGACCTGCTGGTGATTAAGCAACAGGCAGTATTAATTTGACAACATGTTGCGACATTAATGGGTAGTTATTTCATTGATATTATTTCCTTCATTATTTTTGTCATTGGACAGTTTGAGCCATAGAATTAGTTTTTTCTATACAAATAAAAGTATCGAATGCTTGTTCTTTGATTTTTGCATCTCAATGTATATAAAACTTGATATATTATCACATAGAAGACAATAGAGAGGAATGAATTGACAAAAAGTGGATTGAACCCAATCATTATGTGCTGATTTACTTATTAGAAGTAAAACTTGCTTTTTGGTGAAAACCTCAGGCTCTACCAGCCAGACTAGGAGTGAGGTAAAGATCATTTTGATAATGAGGATGAGAAATCTGGAATAATGATTCCCAAAGAAGATTCCAGGTTATTTATGATGTTCTAGCGATTTATTTGACTGGACTAGTAGGGAAGCAGTGGAGAATATAGGTAGGTGAGATAAGTACATCTATGTAATGTGATATTCTGAAGTGGTAAAAGTCACCAATGTTTGGTTACTGTTTTACTATAAACACTGAAAAGGTGGGAATACCTTTGTGAATACAGATCAGATATACTGTTTACTACCATGAAATATGCAAGATAACAATGTCCTACCTAATCCCAGATTGTCAATAATGCTCAGATTTATTACAGTGTGATGCAAGTAAGATTACCATGAAGATGACACGCTGTACTCTTCAGTCTTGAAAAGAATTGAAGCATTTTTAATGCAATAAGAGAAAACAGAGAAATAGCCTAGGTTGTGAAAATAAGTTTGTTTTTAAATATTAGAAATATTTAATATGTGCCAGTCTCTGTGGTGTAAAGTGGTATCTCATTGTTGTTTTGATTTGCATCTCTCTGATGATTAATGATGATGAGCATTTTTTCATATGTTTTTTGGCCATTCAAATTTCTTCCTTGCTGAAGTTTCTGTTCATTTCTTCTCCCCATTTTTTGATGGGGTTGTTTGTTTTCTTCTTGTAAAGTTCTACCAGTGCCTGATAGATCCTGGATATTAACCCCTTATCAGATGGGTATTGGGTGAATATTCTTTCCCATTCTGTGGACTGCTTTTGTATCTTAGTCACTGTTTCTTTTGAGGTGCAGAAGCTTTTAGTTTCATGTAGTCCCATAAGTTTATCTTATCTTCTAGTTGCTTTGTTAGTGATGTTTCACCTTTGAAGATGCCTTTAGCTTCAATGTTGTGGAGGGTTTTTCCTATATTTTCTTCAATGTACTTTATGGATTCAAGTCTGATATTGAGATCTTTAATAATACATTTTGATCTGATTTTTGTGTATGGTGTTAGACACAGGTCCAAGAGTAAGAACAACAAGCGCTGGCGTGGATGTGGGGAAAAGGGGACACTCATCCATTGTTGTTGGGAATGCCGGCTGGTACAGCCTCTCTGGAAAACAATATGGACTTTCCTCCAAACTAGAAATTGAACTCCCATTTGACCCAGCCATACCACTCCTGGGAATCTACTCTGGGAAACCAAAAAATACGCAGCGGAAACACCATCCCTACTTTTATGTTCATAGCAGCATTATTCACAATAGCCAGAATCTGGAAGCAACCAGAGTGCCCAAAAAATCGATGACTGGATAAAGAAGCTTTGGTACATCTACACAATGGAGTACTATGCAGCTGTTAGGAAAAATGCAGTTATAAAATTTGCCTATAAATGGATGGACATGGAGAAGATTATGTTGAGCGAAATTAGCCAGAAGGAGAGAGAGACAGATACAGAATGACTGTATTCATTTGCATGGCATAAATATATATGTACATATTGTGATACCAATATCCAAGGACAAGTGAAACATATATCAGGAGGTCTTGACAAAGGTGGAAATTATCACAAATGTGTGGGGAGTCAGAGACTAGGTAAGACAGAAAATGGAACAGTGTGCTAATAATTGTCGAGGGTACTAATGCCAACCTAGAACTGAGCATTAAATAGAGGCAAGAGGATACACATGACAGCCTTTTAATGTATGTTCTGTAATCCATAGTCTGGAAGGGAAGGAAAAGAGAAAGAGAGAGAAAGGGAAAGAAATAAAGAACCTGCCATGGAGGTGGGCTGGGGAAGGGAGGAGGGAACCGGGACGTTGGTGGTGGGAGATGGGCACTGGTGGAGGGATGGGTGCTGGAACACTGTATGACCAAAACCCAAATATGAACTTTTAATTGTTTATCATTTTATTTGTATATCTCATGGTGGTATAATAAAATACTTAAAAAAAGAAAAGAAAATATTGCACTCTGCTGTGAAAACCAGCATTTGTGAACGAGCTGACAAATACTTAGAATTTCAAGTGGAAGATTCTCTGACCCCTTCTTTCACTAATTCTGCATTGTTTTAAAGGCTTCGTGCTTAGTTGAGTTTAAAAAGAAACAGAGGATTCAGAGCCAGGAAAGTAGCTAAAATGGTAAAGTACAGGCTTCCAAATAGAAGGTCCTTAATAGGACTAGGCATCACATGGCTCCTCTTGAGCTGCTACTTGTGGCCTCGGGCGCTGTGAAAAATCACTGGGTCAGACTCTATGGTTTAGTGCCTGAATGCAGATTCTTTCAGCCCACACTGTCAGACAACAAATGCTAGGATGTCCCTATGCCCAAATACAGATGGGTATAGTCTTTCTAAAGGAAACAAAAAAAATATTTGAAATAGTAAGCATGAGGTGCAAACTATAGTAATTAGCTTATAATATAGTTTTACAAGTTGGTAGATTTGAGAACTGGGAGGGATCTTGACACATCAATGAAAAGAAATTGGCAGTGGTGGGTGTGGAGTTAGAATACTGTATACCTGAAACTCTATCATTAACAGTATTATAAAAAGAAGTACGTAAATAAATATTGAAAATAAATAAACCCACAACACAATGAAAAAAATCAGATATTTTCTGAGTTTCATTTTTTCATGGCTAACAAAATGAGAAGATTGATCATCAAATAAAGTTAAATGGTAAATGACCAAAATTCGATTTCTATAATTTATAAATTAATTGAATTCATTTATGAATCTCTTTGATTTATTCTAAGCTGTTATCATTTCTGTTAAATCAGGAGTTTCCAGGTGCGCTGAGTCATAGTCCTGTTTCGTTCTTCACCTTCAAATAAAGAATGAGGGTACCAATGGTGAGACATTATATAAACATGTTCAATCAGGAGATACTGCTCACTGGGAAGTTCTGCTGCCTTTAAGGAAAGAATACTTGAACATGAAATATAGTGGTAATGGGTTTTATGTTACATGATACGTGATAAAAGTTTGATTAAAGTTGCACATAAATTAATCTTTTTTCCACAAAAATAATTTGATGGACCAATATTTACCTCTATGAGCTATTTAATTGCTATCATGTTAGCTGTAAAATGGGAAAGATAGAATATGAATGAGATGATTTTTAAAATTACTGAAGCCAATTTCTTGAGTAGCCAAATTTTTATAATCATTAGGATTTGTAAAATTATTTTTATGTCTGTGTTAAATACAGAACAGGCAAGATTGTCTATGAAGTTATAATTTCCAGCTAAAATGCAGAGACTCGAGCATGAAAGGATGACTGTCTTTTAGAATAGAGAAGTGAAAGCAGCAGTTTTAGAAAATAATGTAAGAGTGAAGATGGCAGATTAGGAGGCTGTAACCTGAGATTTTCAGAGCTCAGACTGGTAGATAAAGCTAGGCTCTATGATGGTGGAGTTTGGAACATGACCGTGCATGAGATATTGAAATAAAATGAAGGAATAAAATGTCAGAAAGGAAAAGACTAACAAAAGTCAATTGCTGTGAATATCCATACTTTCTATAAAAATTTCAGGTAACTATATACTTTAAATCCTTTACATTTTGTACAAAATAAATTTATTTTTAAAATATGTCATGAAAAAAGTGGATTTCTCAGACTTTGTTCCCTTTTTTAGTCTTTCCAAAGAAGAAAAGCTATTATAGGAACTTGAAAGAAAACTCTAGTAATTGAGCATGTGCGCAGCACTTAGATCCTGAACTCTGTCCCTGTTCAAATGTCCATCCCCGAAATGAGAAAAAAATAAACAAGAAGAAACTTTTCATCACTTAGAGGTTGTTATCTTCTTATATTTTAAGATTGTAATAAATATTCCAGAAAGTAAATGGAGAAAAATAAAGGGCTTGGAGATGCAACAAGAGAGAAATAAAGGTCCAGAGAAAAACAGAGAGATTAAAAATAGCAATACTCCTTGTCAGGGGTTCACGGAAAGCTCAGATAACTGGTCAGAATCATCCATCTCTCTGAGCTTAAGGAAGCTGCAAGTTTCCTCTCAAATTGTGCTTCAAATTTCATTTACAATTTATTGAAATGGCAAATGAGATATAGTATATTTTTTGTTTTATTATAAATGGATCATTTTATTGTTCTTGAGAAATTATCAAATAAAATTTATCAACTAACTCTAAATGTTTACTCATCAGTTCATACTACCCCTTGCAGATTATCAGTGTATGTATATATATATATGAAATTATTATTATATTTTATGTTATATATGTTCTATTATATTATTATGTATTATATATATATATTATTTCATGTCTTCATCATTCATGCAGCAATATTCACTGTCTTATATTCTTGAGGGTTAAAGAATGATTTCATTGTTTGGACCACTGAGAAACTTGAAATCTAGTAGAAGCAAAAAAGTAGTGGGAAATGGTGGAAGAAAACTCAAAAGAACAAAAATTTTAAAGAGTGAAATGGTGACAAATGGAAGATGGGTGGGAAAAGAGAGTGCTATGCTTCAATTGCAGCAGTTTTCAGCAAGCAGAACTAAGCAGTAATGGCAGCTGTGACATGTCAGAGACAAGGGAGTGAGAGAGTGAGTGAGCAACTGAGAAACAGTCAATCAGAAATGCTGCAGTGCCACACGATTTGGGATTTTATTCTGCTGTTACTTGTCATTGCTATGTCTAAAACCCCAGAATAGTGCAGGCAGATAGTGGGAGTTTAGTAGTAAATCCTGTTTAAAAAAAAAAAAAGCTCTTTTCTGAAATTTTTAGACTTTTCCAAGATGAAAGAGAGAGAGAGAGAGAGAGAGAGAGAAAAATGTTTCTTGCTTAGTTCATTTAGTTCTTTACAATGAATCAAATGCTGTTTTTTTTACACTGTGAAATATTTTAGTGGGTGGGTATGGCTTTTAAGTTTTCAGCTATGCATAAATTGAATTATCATCTCAAAACATTGCTAAATGGTTGGGGAAGGAATTTACTTTGCTTAAGGCTGGCTTAGTTCTACCTCTGTTTTCTGCTCCAGGTAGTCAAGCATATTTTTTCAAGCTATTTCATAGTATGCTTCAGAATTGAGCAATACCCTAGGGAGCTGTCAAAGCACTGCCTGAGGTGATTTCATATGTTTGTGCTTATAATTGTGAAAATGTAACTGCAGTTGCACAGCAAGACTCTGGACAAGGCAGGTCTGCATGGTTTTATACCTGCAGAAACAGTATCCTGCCTTCCCTGAGCAAGAAAAAAGGGCGTAGAATGTGAGTATCACAATCAGGTGACTATTGCTATGAACAAAATGAAAAGTCACTTGGGAGAAAAAAGAGTACATACTACAGTACAGAAGAGGACAATGAACTACCAAACCAGGCAACCACCAAGGAGAAGAAGGAAATAAAAGTAGTTAGGTTTGGGGGATTGAATAATGAATCACCCACCTACCTGCTGTTTAGTACCTGATGGTGCTCAACTTGCAGCATTATAGGAATAACTCTTAGGTACACACAACCCTATTATAATGGTTATGATCTCCAGAGAAATCCACAGTCAAAAACTGGGACAAGTTACTCTAGGATGTTCTATGAGGTCAGAATATTTGGAGAACAAGACCCTCTTACATCAAAGTTTATCTATTTAAAGGGACATTCAATTCCCTTATAATAATTGACATATATCACTATGATATATGGGACTACATAATATTTAATGCCATATTTTATTAATTTATGATTTTGATTAATTTTCTAAATATTGAGACTTAAGTGCAATTCCCTCATAATTATCCTTATTGGTATATACCTGTATGTATATCTTCTTCATAAACATAATTTCCCAAGGACTCTAAATAGTTATATATTTGGTGATGAGAATTACCTGATGAGGCAGTCTCTGAGAATACTTTATTTTTATTTATTTATTTATTTATTTTTTTGCTTTTTGGGTCACACCTGGCGATGCTCAGGGGTTACTCCTGGCTCTGCACTCAGGAATTACTCCTGGCGGTGCTCGAGGGACCATATGGGATGCCAGGGATCGAACCCAGGCCGGCACAGGCCGGCCGCGTGCAAGGCAAACGCCCTACCCGCTGCGCTATCGCTCCAGCCCCGAGAATACTTTAAAGACTGTCAGTAAAGACTTCATAGAAGTAGTGGAAAGCAATCTTGAGCGTGTTGGAACAGTACATTTGCTGAAAGGTTACTAGCGAAAAATTAATACAGCATTTTTCACTATAAATCATTGTACTGCTGGTTTCAGTATCTTAGAACTTCAAAAGGTTTAAGACATGCTAATAGTAAGTACAAAAGAATCATACAGTTATGTTGAGTGCCATTGATGCTTTGAAAGGAGAACAGGAAAGGCTTGGGTGATTGATAATTAATTAAAGCAGTTTTTGCAATACTGGCTAAAAGTCAAAGTGATTCTTTGGCAGGAGACAAAGAGATACTAATCTCTTGCAGGCAGAAGATTATGGGAGTAGCAGAAATCCAAAGAAAGATAAACTCTCATCCCTAGCCAGTCTTTTCTTCCAAGATCAGGATTTAGATAAGAAATAAGGAACTGAAATGTGGGATATGGGCATCTTAGTGTCTGTTGTTGTGAATAAGTGTTCTGGGGAAACAGTGTAACGCCTTGGCCTACTAGGTGTATGAAAAGTTATCCCCTCCTTTCCCTTTGAGAATAGCATTCCTCCTTGCTTAGAGAAGATGAGGCTCAAAAGTCTCAGTATCTAATTCTGCCTCCTATCCTAAATGCTAGAATGCTCACTGATACCTCATTATTAATTTGTAGCTCCAATTCATCTAAGGAAGGACCAAACTTGATTAGAAAGAAAATAATCTATAATTCAAAAATTACCAATTGTGGAAGCAGTTATGAAACTATCTATTGAACCATTTTCCAAAGGAGTAGGAAGAAACAAAAAAAAAATTTGGGTCAGAAATATGGCAAAGAGGTTTGAGTACTTGCCTTAAGAACACCCTTATTCTATTACTGACATTTTTATAGTCCCCTGAACATTCCAGGAATAATCCCTGTGCACAGAGTCAGGAGTAAGCCTTTAGTACTATCAATCTAGGGGTAGGAAGTGAGACGGAATAATGTTATGAAAGAGAAAGGAAAGAGAGAAAATAAAAAATAAGAAAAAAAAGAAAAACATTAAAAAAAGTAAGAAAACAAAGGGAAAGACAAGAGATTTATATTTTGGGAATATTTTTTCAGTATAAAGTATAATACCCTTGGGATATTGAATGACCTAAATTTTCTAGTGGAGTCTTGGATAAAGAAATGAACCACATTGATGGTAGATACCTCAATGTGGTAGATGCATTACTAATTAAAGGTCTTGTCTTCACTGTATCACTGTCTTCCCGTTCATCATCAATTTGCTCGAGAGGGCACCAGTAACATCTCCATATGACCTGTCTCATGCAAGTAGAGCCCAAGGGCACCTGCTTGATCCAGGAGCATAAAGAGCCTCAAACCATTCCATCAGGTCATAGGAATTCCATCAGGTCAATTCCATAGGTTATAGGAGGTCTATAACAGTTACTGGTATTTGGCATATAAAATACGACACAGGTAGCTTGCCAGGCTCTGCCTTGCGGGTAGCATACTCTTGTAGTCATCTCTAAATCCAGCATGTGTTGATAAACTGCACAGCTGCTTGCAGCTGTGAGAGCCGGGCTGTGATAGGCTGGTATGCTGGGTGGAGTTCTGACAAGGGGGAAGTCCGGGTGTGGAAAATGGAGGCCCCACATGGAGTGGAGGGTCATCTGGCTTGTTGTGAGGCTCTGCTGGGGTGGCGGGCCAGGGCTAGAACCCACCATCCCTCCTGGGTGCCTCATGAGTGGCTGGGCACAGGGAGAGCTAGTAGCAGCTCTGCCCCATGTCTGTAAGTCTCTTACAGTCAAGTAAATGTCTTGACTTATGGCGGAATAAAAGGCCATAATTTCAGAGAAATAATCAAGCTAGAGCAACTAAATTTTGTGACACAGAAACCCACCAACTGATTATGTCACAAAACCGAGCCCAAAGATATCCAGTTTTTTAATAACTGGTGAATTAATTTTCTGGTACTTTGTAAAGATACCAATGTTGGTTGTATTCTTATAAATCACAGAGACTATGTGGGAAGTTGAAACAGAACTTATGAAGCAGTGATGATGATAGCACAGTGACATAATATTAGGCAAAGTGTCAAAAAGTAGAATAAACGTTGATGCCAATGGGCAATAGAAATAATGTCACAGCAAGTAAAGCTTGATCTACAGATATCTATGACAACAAAAGTGTTGTCATTTGTTTAGAGGCAAGAAGGTTGGACTGGAAATGTGGGTAACATCAATACCATTCATTAAATAAAACTATGCAATTAGATCATCAGAATTCTGCAGTGAAATTCTCAAAAAAGAGTCACTAAACCAATTTATGAATTAGAGTCAGTTTTAGACTTATTGCTTACTGAACAAAGAAGAAACTACATATTCATTTCCCCAAAGTGGGTGATATTGCCTCTTAGTGGCCACTGAGAAGTTCCATCCACTCTCTGGTTCACTTGTGGGAGACTTTCTCTTTGTTTGCTTTGAAACGGTAAAAGAATAGGGGAATACGATGTAACTATTTTCTCTAAAATGGAGAAAGTAGAGAAATATAACTTTGACTCTATGGATTATTTGATCAAGGTCTTATCAAGAACCTTAATCACAGTTCAGTAAAGGTAGAGTGTTAGACATATAGCTGACAAAGTGGAAATTCTCATATGGCATCATGCCTCACCTAGATCACAAAGTCCCCTAGTGGTAGAAGGGGGAATTGTATCCCTTCCCATCAGGAAAATACAACTAAAAGTACTAGTAGGATTGGTATATTTGGGGGGGAGTGGGGAAATCAGGGGACATTGGTGGTGGGAAATGGACACTGGTGGAGGGATGGATGCTGCAACACTGTATGACTGAAACCAAAACATGAGCACTTTTGTAACTGTATATCTCATAGTGGTATAATAAAAAATTTAAAAAAAAAAAAGTTAACTTATAAAAAATCTTATAAAAGTATGACATATAAAATGCACAAGATGAGAGCCTACTACTGAGTGTATACCACCTGCAGGGCAGAGCCTGGCAAGCTACCCTTGTCATATTTGATATGCCAAAACTCAGTAACAATTATGGAGCTCATTCCCATGATGTGAAGGAATGATCTGAGGCTCTTCATGTTCCTGGAGTGAGCAGATGCCCTTGGGCTACACTAGCGGCTACAGGACATATGGAGATGTTATTGGTGCCCTCTCAAGCAAATCAATGAACGACGGGAAGACAAGTGAAGACAAGTGATGGCATAAATTCGAATGAGCTTACTTTCCTTCTTAGCATTCAGAAGCTGCAGTTCTTAGGATGTGTTGTGAGGTAGTATGATCTTTTAAAGTAGCGTTGGTGCTTCAAGTTATGCAATATTTCATAGATGTGAGAGAATATCCTGTGGGTTCTTTCACTGATCCAAATAATCAAGGAGTAGATCTCAGTGCCAACACAGTATGAGCTGCCAAAAATTGCTTGCAGGTCTAAGAAACTTCTCGTTTCTATGAGTAAAGCAATGAATGAACTTTAGGATAGTCTTCTCTAAGGTTGGTGTAAAACAAAGAGATCTGAGTCAACTATGCCTAAGCTTCTCTCTTCTACACCGATCATCTTTCTTCTACAAATTCAGTCTGAAAATATAGTGCCAGAGTCCACTTCTGAAGTGCTATTAAGTATTTATAGAGATTAGCTTTGGATTGCTGATGATTTTGTTGTTATCCCATCTTAGTTTAATTCCTTGAAAAATCTTACAGATTTTGTTCTTTCACTTAATTCTGAGCAAGTTTACTTTCTTCTACATTCACAAATCTCCAACCATCACAGAAACATTTCCTGAGAAAACAAAGATAAGTGACCGATAAATAGGATAACTAATTAAATATGACAAATAAAATGAGTTTTCCTTCCTAATCCATAAAGTTAACATGATATTAATACACATAATTATATATAATATAAAATGTATCAACATATTAATATTAGATATCGCTATTTCATTAAACATTATAAATTCCAATTAAACAATGGAATAATGCTTTATGCTAGTATAATGTGGACATCTTTCAAGAAAATTCTAATTCATTTTTGTAGTCATTAGATTTGTTGGTTGTTGCAGGACTCCTCTAAGAGCCTCTGCATCTGCCCTGGATTGCCTCCTGCAGGTCACTTAGTAGATAAGGGGTAGTCTAAATGTGGAAGTTTATCTGACCATGTATTCTGTACTGACTAGTATAAATATTCTCTCATGCTACCACAATCATCGTGGGACTAGCTAGATCTTACCAGCATATTTGCCTGGCCACATTGGATCTCTAAGTAATTAGAGCAGAGAGAAATGCTGTTTGCCTCCAAGCAAGCAAGCATGACTCCCCTGATAACTCAAAGGCAACTAAAATACAAAACTACCGTGAAGTAGACGAGACTCTTGTGAAGGCTTCTAGAAATATTTAACTGGCATTAGTATTAGTCTTTGGTACAGAGACATGCCATCTCAGAAACCCCCTTCTCTATCCTATAAAGGCATTTCCAGACAGATCTTGGCTCAAAATATTAGCATATAATAGGGCTAGGTGAGGTGCTGGGAGAAATTACCTAAGGGCATTTGGCCCTTCCCTGCTTCCCATATTAGTGGAAGGTCTGAGTTGCAGGGGTATAAAACCAGTCTGCTTCCCCTCTCTTCTCTCTCTCTGTCTCTGTCTCTGTCTCTCTCTCTCTTTCTTTCTGGGCTCTCTTTTTGGGGCTTGTACTCTTCTTGGGAGTCTTGTCTTTGTCTCTTCTTTACAGGGCCTTAACACCACCATCTTGGCCTACACGTGGCTGAGGATCTACCCAGGAATCCTAAGCACAGGGTTTTTTCTATTGCTGACTTGTATGCCTGAACCTGTGATTATTAAAGCCTTTTAAAACTGCATCAGATTCCTGAGTCTTCACCCATTCCCCACTGGCTTCGGAGGTATAAGGGAACCCGCTTCCCAGCACTGTTGGGGACCCGGTGGCGCCCCGACAGTTGGTCATTAAATTTATTACATAAAAATTTGTTATTGACTATGAATGAATGAAACATAAATATGTTTGGTTACTTATTTTAATATACATATTTTAGACTCTGGCTATATTTTAGTTCTGATATAAATGTTTTGTCTTATTTTTTGCATAATATTTTTATTTATGTGGTCAACGAGATCATTGAGGGGAGGGCATTTGCCTTGCCTGTGACTGACCCTGGTTTGATCCTTGGCACTCCACATGGTTCCCAGTACATAGCCAGAAGTGATCCATGAGCACAGATAGAGGAGTATGCACTGAGTATGAACAAGTGTGAGCAAGAACAAAACCAAACAAAAATGAAAATTGTTTTTATTTCTATCAGCAAATTCTCTGATATATCATTTCTTCTTAATGATATGCTCTACTGTTCTTTCTGGTATTTCTTTCTAAGTCACTGTTGCACAAACTGAAGGGTTTTGTTTGTTTGGGGACATATCAGTGGTGTGCAGAGCTTACTCCTGGCCCTATGGTTAGGCATTTCTCCTGGCAGACACTGGGGACTATATGTGGTATGCCAGGGATGGAATCCAGCTCAGCTATGTGCAAGTTAAGCATTTAACAGCTGCACCATCTCCCCAGCCCCCAAATAGATATATTTCAACAATGATGATGATGCTGGTGGACTGTCATGGGTGACTTTTGTGAGCGGGAGAATAGAGACATTCATCTTCTCTCGATCCATGTCTGCAATCCACGGACCACTGAGAAGGCTAAGATTTACCTAGGTCTTGCAAGTTATTTTCCTTGTCCTTCTGAAGAAGAATTTCAGGAAGAGATGAGCAGTGAAGTAAAAGACAATTTTATTTTGAGCCTTTTAGGAAGGGGAAGAAGGATGGAAAGTGAGAAAGTTCTCATCTCACAAGGGGAGATTGCAGGCAACACATGTGATCAGGCATCACACATCCTTTGCCACGTGGGTTCAAACAGAACAAGGGCTCGGGCAGCAAATGCACAGCCTTCATTCTGTTTAAGGAGTCTTTGGTACCTAGGTAAGAGTACATTGCTAAGGTGGCTGTCAAGGGGTTAGTGTTGGGAGTGGTGAATGGTCTTTGAAATTGCTTTCCTGTCCTTTGTGCCTGTTGGAGATTCTCTTGGAGAGGGAAGGACTTGGGAAGAAGCATCTGCCTTGCCACTGTCCTAAAGAAAAGAAAGACACCAATGCAGTAGCGGGGAGGGGCAGGGGGTCCTGGAAAGCTGTGTTCTGGTTTACTGAACAGAGTTTAAGCTTTTATATAATTTTTGAGTGGAGTGAGTACAAGCACAAAGCACATGCCATTTGCAAGCTCCTGGGCAATTGCAACAGATAACAATCACAGATTTAGCATTTGCAAGGTAATAATAACTGATTTCCATATTCCTGTGATCAGAGGTCAGAAGACCAGGCACATTTTGCCTCACCTTAACTTGGATAAGCACAGATGTTTTGGGTGTAACCATATGGGCAAGGCCCATTTCTGGGTCCCCTCTTATGACCTTGTGACAGGAAAGTTCTGGGCCCTTATGGGGAAGTGCTGGACCCTAAGGCTAGCCACTCAGAAGCCAACAGTTTGAAATATCATTATTAGTTTTAATTTAATTTTGTTTGTTGGTGCCATACCTGGCAGTGTTCAGGGCTTATTCTTAGCTCTTATTTTTGTGCTTAGGCATCACTGCTGGCTGGGAATATATGATGTACTAAGGATGGATTCAGGGTCGTCCATAGTTGTGGCAAGTACCCTAACATCTGTATTGCAGCTCTGTCCCTCATTTATTTAATCTCTGTCTATAATAATGTAAAAATGTCATATATATTTAACACATTTTTCATGAAAAATGCATTTGTATGTAAATGTAAAGTCTTAGAATATACCTAACAGTATTGCATTGAAGAAGGAAGATTGATATATGGTTTTATGTTTTCTGCAGTTCCCTACATAAGTTCCTATTTAAGATATGTACACTATTATATACAGCTCATGTATATGGAACAGCTTTGTATGTTCCACAGCTGATCCATTCATTCAGATATACTCTAATTTAATCAAGATTTAAAAAGCTAGATGTTTTGAAATTTATTTTATTAATAATCCATTTCAAACCATTGACTCGTGTACACAATTTGCTCCTATCTTTGATTGTTCTAGTTATTCCTATAATTAGACACAAGTACTTATTTAATGAGTTTTGGCTTCATAAGTAGTAAATCTTCACAAAGAGATAAATCTTTCACCATAATTTCTAAAACAGATCTAAAAAATTTAGGCAAAAGCTTGCTTAATATGCTTTGACATGTTGTTGCTCAACATGGAAAATACATGAGATCAAAGAGTGTTTCTTTAGACCTATACTCCTAAGTTTGTTATCCCAGGAAGAATTTTCTTAGTGCCTCATTATCAAGAACTTCAGACTCAAACCAGATTCATGAAGGGTCAAAAACATAAGAGCATTCCATTTTTACTTTCTAAGTACTTTAATACAATATTCAACTTTGAAGAACAGTTCAAGAAAAACAGTAAGTTTGATCACAACTTCATCCAATCACTTTCAGTAACCTAAATATGGTGAGAGCAACATGAATAAGAGCAACATGAATGCTTTTATGAGAGCAACATGAATGCTTCCATATTATCATCTGAAGCTTCCTAAGAAGGACAGAGCAAATTAAGGTGAGTTAGACTACATGGATCAACATATTATGGCAAGAAATTTGTGTAAAGAGTGTTATTTCTTTCATATTTCAAAATTCAATGCTCCTTTTATAAATGCACCTCAAGAGATTAATTTTGCAAGAAGAAAAGTCCCCGAGTAGCTATGAAAAAAAATTCATGCTACATTTATTCATTTTATTTTTAATACACTATTTTCCCCAGGTTTTCCAGCGAGTGGTTTTTGTATGCATATGTGTGAAGCTCTAAACTTTGAAAATGACAAGTTACTAGTACAAGGAGACATACACACACACACATATAAAACATATATATATGTATATATATATAATATACATATATCATTAGACTTTAAAGAAGAACAATGTGACTATCATATACTGGTTGATTACTTGTTTTTTAACTTATAGTAGAATTTTTCCAAATTTTTAATTAAAATTTCAAATAATATATAGGATGATTCCCAGTTTGTATAGACTGTAAGATTATCAATTAGAGCACATGGTATTATTAAGCAGAAGTATATTGATCAGACAATCACTATCACTATCACTATCTTCCCTTTCATCATCAATTTGCTAGAACGGGCTCCAGTAACATCTCTATATGTCCTATCTCATGCTAGTAGAGCCCAAGGGCATCTGCTCACTCCAGGAACATAAAGAGCCTCAAACCATTACATTAGGTCATGGGAATGACCTAACATAATTGTTACTGGTGTTTGGCATATCAAATACAACACGGGCAGTTTGCCAGGCTTGCCGTGCAGGTGGCATACTCTTGTAGTCACCTCTAAATACAGCATTTATTGATGAACGCACAGCCACGCTGAGCCGGGCTGTGATAGGCTCGTCTGGAGTTCTTAAAAACAGAATTATTGGTTTATTCCAGATTGGAGTATTGGAGAACTCTAAAAGGGATAAACTATAGCAAATTCTTATTTAAGCATTTATTTATTTGGGAGTAGGGGGTGGGCCACACCCAGTGATGTTCAGGGTGTAGCTTTGCACTCAGGAATTACTCCTGGTTGTGCTTGGGGACCATCTGGGATGCTGAGGATCAAACAAAGTCAACACCCTATCTGTTGTACTATTGTTTGGTCTTAAACCTAAATCATATTCTACCTGGTTCCCAGTTGTGCCGAAGTCACAGGAAAGGGCCTACATGGAGCATCATTAATATCCTGTGCATAATCATAATACTCCCAGAAAAGCCTCTTTCCTGGTATTTATGAAGATGGATTAAAAAAAAATCTTCTCTAGCTCTTTAAATAGTTACCCATGAGCAAGTGTTCAATAACTAAGGTACCAGTAAGGTTATATAAATATGGTGAAGACTCCCACTATTTAAAATGTCATTGATGTATACATGATGTCTGAGGATATATCCTTATCAATCTCTAATAAAAGTCTATTTTGTTTCCTATAAACTGTTCATATTTAGTGATATCATGTTGTTAAATAAATCATCCCACTTTAGATTGTAGGTATTTAGTCATATAAATGATAATTGAAAAATTTCACTGTTTTAGATATTTATAAAAATATTAATTACAAAATTGGCCTTTGATATGAGAGGTATAAGAAATTATATCTGACAAGGAGTATCACAATCAGAAATCCATTTCAGGAGAAAGAAACAGCAGTTGGAGTTATCTGATAATGTAGGGTTATCTCACTGGTGTTTCTTCATCCATCTCTGCTATTGTTCACCAATGGGATGTCCTAAACCAAAAGCAGAAGGTGGAGAACACATCATAGTGAATAAAAGTGAACAGACAATTATAAACACACAGGCTCTATCTGGAGTATTTGACATACATAAGGTAGAAACATATGGTAGAAATTTTGACTGAAATTTGCCATCTTAACTATTATTATTTTTCTTGTTTTGTGGAATCAAATAAAATAATGAATAATCCAAGTCATCCTAATAGCTCCATTGGATTAGTATAGCATTTGATAATTTTGCAGGTTATAAAAGGATTGCTCTTATGAACATTGTAAATCATTTTTCTATTTCTTTAAAAGAGAAGTAAGAAATATGAGACCGTAACATGACATCAGGTGCCATAATATTTATTATACTGGGGCCAGAGTGATAGCCCAGCAGGGAAGGCGCTTGTCTTGCATGCGGCCGGCCCAGGTTCCATCCCCCGGCATCCCATATGGTCCCCTGAGCACCACCAGGAGTGATTCCTGAGTGCAGAGCCAGGAGAAACCCCCTGAGCATTGCCTGGTGTGACCCCCCCCCACAAAAAAAAAAAAAAAAATTATACTGTACACAGAGAATTTGCAGCCAAAACTTTAATGAAATGTAGTGGATGAACTAATTTACTCATTATTAATATTTCTCTTCTAAAGACTAGAGTTGTATTTAAAAGTCTTTATTTTTACCTTAAAAATATTTCTCCTTATGTTCCATAACTTTGAGTTAGAGTTTAAGATTAAGAGATAAAAGCATTCACTCTTCTCCAAGAGAAGAGAGTTGAATTGATTATTAAATTTCAGAAGAAGTAATGGGAAAGAAGTAATAGGGAATGTGTGGTTCTACTTTTCTGTTTTATTTTTAGTGAATGAGGAGGAAAAATTCTTGCAGAAACATTTTGCTCCATCTATTAAGATAGTACCAACGATGATGAGCCAAAGACTATGGTGAAAGCATGGAGATGCAGTGCTTGGAGGTTATTATTATTATTATTATTATTATTATTATTATTATTATTGTTATTTTGCTTTTTGGGTCACACCCGGCAATGCTCAGGGGTTACTCCTGGCTCTTTGCTCAGGAATTACTCCTGGCAGTTCTTGGGAAATCATATGGGATGCTGGGGATCACAGGCAAATGCCCCATGCTGGAGGCTAATTTTAACAGCTCAAATATTAGCATCTATTTTTTTCTTCTTTTATTTATTTAGACACAGTGATTTACAAGTACAAATTTTTCACAATACATTTGGAATAAGGATTCATCGTTCAGCATCAATCCCACCACTAGTGTGCTCCCGCTACCACCAGAGACCTGCATTTTCCTCCTACCCTCCATCTCCATCCCCTTGCCTGCTCCATAACCAGCATAAATTATGTTTATCATTATAGCCCATATAAAGGAATGCTATTTATACAGTCATGCTTTTTTTTTCTGGGTTGCTGTGTGGGAGTCTGGCTGATTCTGTTCTTGGATTCACTTTAAGGGTTTCCAGAACACAGTGGTTTTCTACTGCCAACCCCAAACCAACCACCATTGCACCTAGGGACAACACTAATTTCACATTATCTCATCCTCTATTTGAGCTTTTCCTGTGCATACACTGAATAATCTATTCTGTATTGCTTTTGGAGCTACTTCTCTAAATATAGTCAATGAAGATGGTCTTAGACAAAAGTCATTGGAGATCCTTAAATATCCATTGTGCCTTCTGAGTCCACTGTATAGAAAATTGTCCATATGTTCCCACAGACCACACGTCATGTCCACAAACTTGTGTATCTATGAAATAATGGGATACCTGTTAGATGAGTATACCCAATTTTGAGATATCGTACTGCCACATCATAAGGGTGGGGCTCTAACAAGCTGTGGATTTCAGACCTTGAGAATGGCTGCTTGTTGTGGTGTATGAAGTTTTCCAGCCTCTGAGAGTCAAGAATCATAACCTGCCTCCATTCCAGAATGCCCCATTCACCTAGCAGTGGGCAGGTGGGAGCAGCTCTGCCCTGCTCCTGTGTACCTGGATTCTTGATGACAGAACCAGCAGTAGTCCTGGGAAGGCCCACCAGGCCTTTCTGGAGGGGGCCCAGGGAGGGGGGAAAGGATCCCAGTTTCAGCTCCATAAGAAGCCTGGTGAATTTGGCTTTGAAATCCTGCATACCTGGGCTTGAACTCAGTCTCTCTTGGGTGGGACTCTGACCAGCTGTGGAGTCTGGACCTTGAGAATGGCTGTGGTTTAGCGCCTAAATTTTAAAGAAAAAATCACTCATTTTTGATCAAACATTCTGTCTATATGCATTATTTTTAAAAACTTTAAAATTGTGCTCACTTCAGAGGACTAGTACTTTTCACTCTGAAGTCCAGCCTAGAGTTCTGCCTAAAGTCCTTAGCACAGAACCGGCACTAAAGCCTTAGCCCCCACCAGGTGAACCTCCATTGCCAAAAAAAAAAATCAACCAACCAAACAAACAAACAAAAAACCAGAAAAACCCTGTTTGGACAGAGATATACAGGGTTTAAGGCAGGTGAGTTACAAGCGGGCAAATCCTAATCAGTTCCTGGTACCATATGATCTAGCCAGTGTTGCTAGTTGCAGCCTGGAAGTCCAGTATTCTACCAGTGCTAACAGGGTGGACTGGGAAACCCCCAGCCAGTAGGGCCTGAGTAGCGCTGCATTCTTGCACTGCTCCATTTAAATGCCAGCATAACTGGCCTAGAATCACTGGGCTGGGCTTTGTCCTTCTGGACACTGCCCTGGACACAAACTCTAAGATAATAAACATATGCAATTAAAATTATTGTAAACACAGTGTAACCAAAATGAAAATTAAATAAAGAATTATAGGCTATTGAAATGAAAGACATATTGAAAATAAAATTAGCATAGAAACACAAATATCTGGCACCTAATGTTGAGAAGTTAAATATCACTATTAGTTAAATATCACTAATAGTTAAATATCACTATTCTTCCTTAATCAGAAAGGGTAATTAGAATCCAAAGAATAAACCTAATAAGTTAATGAATAAATAATGATAAGACCTGAATTAAAAAAAATACTAGCATTATAGGAAACAAAGAACTTGGGAGAGAAGAAATATTCAATTAAAATATCAGATCAAGTGGTCTAGGTCATATCAGCTGATGAACCATCATTAATTATTAGATCAGGCTCAAATAGTTTCAAAAAGATGGCGATATATGGGCAGAACCATAATATCGGCCTTAAGGTTTACGTGTTGCATGTGTCCAAGCACAGTTTGAATCCTGGCACTGTGGTATTATGCTCCCTCACCTCCAAACAAACATAAATTTGGGCAGTGTTAAGAAAATAATTCAGAAAGACTGAGGTTAAATATTCAAACAACATTGTGTGAGTTTCAATAATGAATACTTACACAGGTGTAAAATGCAATCATTGCCTTTATCCTAAGGGAATAGCTCTTGAAATTTATGGAACTGAGAATAAAGGAAAGGTATGCAAATAAAAGCATCTAGTAGAGAACCAACAAAGTCTTTTATAAAGATGAGTAACCTTCTACAGTTTATAGCATTATGCCAGATAGAAAATCAAGGACCCACAGCTGTGCAGCTCTGCCCCATGTGGAAGCAGCCCATAGAGTTCCGGGAGGGCAGTAAATGGCTCAACCAGCCCCTGACCGAGTCCAACATAGCTCCAAGGGTTCGCTCACACATACGGAGGTGGGGTGGGGGTGTGAGTGGCCCTACTGGCTGGATTTGGAGCGGGATTTGGGCTCCTCCTCCCATTCCTCCATTTCCATGTTGGCAGGGGTGGCTGTGAGCCCCAAACACCACATCCAGCAACCCCGAAAGAGTGACACTCCAGACACACAGCTGTGTCAGCACATGGCCACTTCACAGCCACATGACAGTCTTAGATAATACTGGAGGTATAACCTGGTCCTTCCCAGGATCTTTCACATTTATACACTGTATACAGTTCTAGGCAGGTTCTAGCTGTGGCCTGTCATCCCAGTGAGCCTAGCAAGAAGCCAGAGGAACCCACACACCGAGGTCAGTCATTCTCAACATCTGGACTCCACAGCTCCTCAGATCTCCACCCAAGAGATAAGCTGATCTACCCCCTGTCGTGGTTCATCAGAAAATGCATGAGATGAGAGTCTACTATTGAGAGGGTACCACCTACACGGCAGAGCCAGGCAAGCTCCCCTTGTTTTATTTGATATGGCAAAAACAGTAACAATTATAGACCTCATTCCCATGTTCTGAAGGAATGGTTTGAGGCTTTTCGTGTTCCTGGAGTGAGCAGATGCCCTTGGACTACACTTGCTTGCAACAGGACATATGGAGATGTTATTGGTGCCCACTCAAGCAAATCAATGAACAATGGGAAGGCAAGAGATACAAGTGATAAAATGAAAATGCAAAATCTTTAAAACAAATATATTTTAGTTTTTATCCCTCCTCTATAATTGTAACTACAATGAACACATTTTGGTGTTACATCAAAGTTTGTTGTTTTCTCTTTGTTTTTGGGCCATACCTGGCAGTGCTTAGGGCCTTACTCCCAAAATTGTGCTCAGGCTTAGTGGGATTTTCAGGGATCATAGGCATAATCAAAACCAAGTAGGTCACATGCAAGGCAAACTCCTTACCTGCTGAACTATCTCTCTAGCCTTTGTTTTGTTTCTTCTAATCTGATGTTTTTCAAAGTATTTTTAAATACATTCATGAATTAAAACATAATATTTGATGAATTTCAGAAGTTCATGTGGGCTGTTGGCATATGGATTAATTAGGAAGAGGGATAGAAAGAATGAAATGTTGATAATCACCTGCCAAAACAATAATAAAAAATAATCCTTCATTAACTTTCAGACAAAAAAAAACAAAGAAGGATATTTTGGCACATAAAATGTGTACTCTTTAATAGATGTAATACTAAAATAAATGCTGGAGAAGATGAATGTAATAAATCCACTGGTTATTGTATTTTCAAAAGTGTCAGTAATTTATTACTAAGCTGAAAAAAAAGTAACCTTTAATGTTGTTACTTTTGTTGTTAGGGAAATGGTTTGGGCCACAACCAGCAATTACCACTTTTGGCAGTAGTTTGGAAACATAAGTGATTCTTGCAACAAATGGCCACATGTAAGACCACTTCCTTAATCCCTCTAACCCATAATTGTTTACAGCTGATGGAGAATTACTTAACATGATATCTCTGTGAATGCCTCTAAGTTGTTTTCGGATGCTGCATTTTATACTTTTGTTTTTTTTTAAGTATTTTATTATACCACCGTGAGATATACAAATAAAAAAGATATACAATTAAAAAGTTCATATTTGGGTTTCAGTCATACAGTGTTCCAGCACCCGTCCCTCCACCAGTGCCCATCTCCCACCACCAATGTCCCTGGTTCCCTCCCCCTTGGTCACAAGTCTTTTTAGAAAAACGTATTAAATGTTGTCTGATTTTTAATGCCTCTCCACATTTATAAATGTACCAAATGGCTATGACGTCTCTTAATATTTCAGCAAAGTTGTTTTTTGAACTTTTTAGGAAGCCAAACTCGGCAATGATCAGGGTTTACTCCTGACTGTGCTCAGGAAATGCTCCTGACAGTGCTTGGGGTAACAGGGTATGGGCTACTGCATACCCTTGGGGTAACATGGGATATGCAGGGTTCTCAGGTTAGCTGCATACAAGGAAAATGATCTACCCCCTGTTCTCCCCTTGGCAAAGTTTCTTGCAATAATTAAAATAAGTGTTTTGTTGGGGCTGGATGGGTTTGCCATTCTATTTATTAAAAGAAAACAATTACTGATAAAAGAAGTGTTGTGTTTATTTTTCTCCTCCTTTGAGAAATTGCTTCTGAGTTTCTCAAGTATTATTTCAAAGCTAAATAATTGTTATGGAAGAATAGATACTTTTACACTGACACACTGTAATTGTGTATTGAAAAAGAAATCCCTTTTGTCAGACACTTTTCACCCCAACTCACAGTACCACTTAAAAAATATTCCAGCATTAGAGACTAAGCATCAATTGGTTATGCAGTAAATCTTTTTTTCAATGTTTTACAATAATCCTCTTTATTGCTAAGCAAGTCTGTAGGAAATCTATTTTATATTAAAGAATTTTCCTTAAATCAAATCTTGCAGTTCAGAAGTATGCTTGAAATTTATGCCTGCCATATTTAGAAAATTTCTGTTACAAACACCAGATTTATATCAGAAAGATAACAATCTTTTAATATCAGTGAGAATTTTAATTTTATTTTTAGTTTGTTAAACCAAATTCATTTTAAGAATGTAAATTAGTTTCTATTTGTATAAGTCTCCATTTACTAGGTAAATATAGATTGATAGTAGATAGATAGAAAGATAGATAGATAGATAGATGATAGATTAGATAGATAGATAGATTAGATAGATAGATGTATAGATAGATGATAGATAGACAGACAGACTGTTTTTCTATTGGTGTAAAACAATTTTCCACAGATTGAGGTGTTTGATACCTAGTGCATGTGTAATATTACAGTAACCAGGAGACAGTGCTTATTACTTGTGGCTTCTGCTCCAGATAGGACTATGATAAAGTTATTGGTCAGAAAGTTGGTCCCATCTGAGGGTCATATTTTTCTTTTCAGCTCACATAGTGGGAGAAGAATTTATTCTATTAAGGCTTTAGAACTCATAAGCGTTACACTTTTAATAGTCCACTAAGCTGGATTCACTGCTGCTTTGTTTATTTATTTATTTATTTATTTTGAGTAAAATAGAATACCTGGTGGGTTCTAGCCCTGGCCCGCCACACCAGCGGAGCCTTGCACGCCGACAACCCCACCCATGGGCCTCCATTTTCCACATCCGACTCTCTCGCCAGACTCACAGAGCGTTCTGGTGGTGCTGGTTGCACTGCGGGGCCTGGCCTCCGGTTGTTTTGATTGCCAAATACCAGTACAATTAAACCTCATTCCGGAATGGATTGAGGCTCTTTATTTCCTGGAGCACGATGCCCTTGGGCTCTACTAGCTGAGACAGGAATATGGGATGTTACTGGGGGGCCCGCTTGGCAATCGATGATGACGGGATGACGGGAAGACGGTACAGTGAAGATAGAATACCATTCAGCCATATATGAGATTCATATGTGAATGACTTGAAATCACTAAAATTACTACTATTAATCAACTAAAATCAGACATTTACAAATTTCAGATTCTTTTTCCACTTTATTTACCTACTTTGACTTCCAAAAGTTTCTGACTTGGTACATGCAAATGCTGACTTTACTGATTAGGTAAGTCCAACAAGGATTAAGTTTGCTTCTTATTAAATAAAATAGATATGCATTGCATGTAAGAAATTGCTTCACCTCTTTGATATGCAAGTTAAAATATGAACAAACTTATCAAAGACAGATCAGACCCACTCTCAAGAAAGGGTTTATATGCACATAAAAGTGTGTGCCTGGGTCTAATCTTTGAACAGAAATATATTATTCCAATTGCTATTGAATATCATCTTAGAATTCTAGCAAACACAAGAATACTTTGTATAGTAGTCAAAGTCCTTAAAATAAATTCTTTGAGATTAGAAATAAGAACATGGGCATATCTAATTACATATACTATAAGTTGTACATAACTTTAATTGGGAGATTTTGAGAATATGTATGCTTCTTTGTTAGGAAGAGAAGCATGCAGTAGTTTTGTAAACTACAACTAATACAAAAGATATTTTTATTCTAAACTAGAGCAAGATGAAGAAGCAAATATTATCAGCATCTGTATGCCTTTCTTTCCACCGAGGCAGTTACAAGCAAACAAATGTTCCTTTAAAATTATATTCTTGTTAATTTATATAGCAAAATTATTCACCTACATTTCAAACACTTCCACATCTTTAAAAAGAAAGAATACAGTTAAGCTAAAAATTATGCTAATTAACTTATGTAACAATTATTTTTTCTTGACCATCGATGGAGGCCAGAACTCCGGGTTCCTTCTCTCACTTGAGTGAGGCATGAAATTCCAAGCATTGATTCCTCTTTGGGAGACCGGAATAGCATTCTCATCCTGCTTTCATAGGGCCCAGGTCTCTGAGCCATATGTTAATTCAGGGAGAACAATTCAGTGGAGTCAAAGAGATTTGCATGAAGCCAGAGGTTCTTTGTCCTTTTCGCTATTTCTTCGATGCTCTAGAAGGTGTTCCATGCCACTTTCTTCCTGCTGTGCAACTCAGGTTTTAGGTCGTTCATCATGTTGACTTCTCGTCCTAGGTACAAATAACTGCTGCATTCAGAGATGTTTGTTCTGTTGAGAGTGAATGGAGCCTCTGGAACTGGTTCATTTTTCATGAACATTGTTTTGTTGAGATTCAGCTGTAGACCTATCTTTACACATTCTTGGTTGAAGTCAGCCAGCATTTGTGCCTCTTGACTAATGCGTTTGTTGTTATTAGAATGATGTCATCATCGAAGTGGAGGTGGTGTAGTTTCCAACCATCTATCTTCACTCCCATTCCTTCCCATTCTAATTCTTTCATGACATTTTCAAAGGTGGCACTGAAGAGTTTCGGTGAAATGGTATCACTCTGTCAAACCCCTCTTTTGACATCAGTGATTGTCGGGGAGCCTCTGGGGTCCCCAACAATATCAGTAGTGCGAATTCCCTTCTACCGCTGAAGCCGGTCCGACGCAGTTTTAAAAGGGCTTTACTATTACAGGTTCTGATATACAATCCAAGAGCAGGGAAAACTCAGAACTCCGAGTTCCCAGCTAGACCCCAGCCACGTGTAGGCCAGGATGGCTGACACCACGTGTTGAGACCCAACAGAGAAAGGAGAGCACAGAGAAGCAAAATGCCAAGGGAAGCCAAAATGGCAAAAGAGAGGCTTTCTCTCTTCTTGCATCTTATTTTATAGATATAAATCTGCCAAAACTTCCCAGCCTAGCCCATTGTGGGCTGGGCTATCTAGAGATGAAAACAGGTAAATAGCTCTATTGAAATGTATCACTTCAGGTGGCCTTCTGGCATTTACAAGCACCCAGAGCTGATTCAAAGCCTCCCTAGCAGATCTGGGAGCAGCTGCTAGCTAAACGTAGCTGGAAACTAAGTAATGCATCACCCAACAAATGATCACTTCCTTGTAGAATGGTAAGATCCTGGTGGTGAATCCATAATAAAGCGCATGAAGTATCTTGATGTATTGGGTTTGAATGCCCAGTTTGGCGAGGGCTTCAATGACCGCTTCTGCCAACAGAATCAAATCCAGAGTCAGGGACGCTGTCCCATTTGCCAAGGTGTCGAAAAGCAGATGGGCTGGACATGTAATGCGATTTTGAGACAACTGCTAGACTAGAGCCATTACCGACTAGATTTCACAGGACGTCAAAATATCACATGGCCGCCCACCTACGATATGGCCAGACTTCATCATCAAGACATTGAACGGATGGTTTTAGGCTCTCCATATTCCTGATTCAAGCAGATGCCATTGGGCTACACTGGCATGTGATAGGGTCAAATGGAAATGTTACTGGCACCCATTCGAGCAAATCAATGAATAATGGGATGTCAAGTGATCAAGTAAAATTATTTTCAATTTTATTTCAGTTATAATTAATAGATAATACATAATATATTACTATAAAATGGAATAAAAAGATGACAGCAGTGTAATGAAAGAGATACTCAAAATTTATCTTCAACTACATTAATATATTCAAGTTTCCATAATTATTTAATACCTGTTAAAATAGTGACTAAAATAGTGACAGTATTATGTTTTGTGGGAGAAGTTGTTCTTAAATGGTGATGACTATGCCCAGGGGCTCTGCAATTTTCAACCAACCAGATATTCCATTCAATGCTAGATTCAGGATATATTACTGCCAAAATGAAGTTGCAGGAACTTCTTGGTTAACCCTTGAGATTTTTGAGGGCCTCTGTGGACACACCTGGTAATGCTGATAGGAATTTCTTTGGGCCAGGGTTCAGTCAGCGTCAATAGCATATAAGGCATGTGGTAACTCCTATATTATCCCTCTGACACTGGAAGCTTCACTTTTATTTGTGTGTATTTTAAATGGTATTTTATTAACATAGAATATATGAAAACTTGATTTTATTAAAGCAAATTATACAAATTAATATAACCAACAATATTCATAACTACTGGCAAAAAAGTAAATTTTAAGATAAAGTCCTATTTGGTTTTAAATAATGTGTGAATTAGCTAGCAATTGATTTGTTTTTTGTTTGTTTTCTTGCTTTGTTTACTTTTTGGGGTCGCACTTGGCAATGCTCAAGAGTTATTTCTGACTTTACACTCAGGAATTATTCCTGGTGGTGCTCTGGGGACCTAGTGGTTGTTGGGGATAAAAGCAGGCCGGGTGTGTGCCTGGCCTTACCAGCTGTAGTATTGTTCCAGTCACAGGCAACTGATTTCTCAATTAAATTTTTTTTCTTTATAAATATATATTCAAAACCAAAAATAGTACAAGTAGTCCAGAAAGTCATTTGATTATTCTTTAGGACAAACCAGACAACAAAGATTCTTAAACTTAATATCAATGTAATTCTGCACATATAAACTCTGTCCAAACATGTATTTCTACCTTAATCATTCATTGCAATAGCTTTTCTGATATCTCATATTTTTATCTTCTGGTTAAAACAATTCAAAGAATGTAATTTGTTCAACATTTAAGAGACAACAAGTTAATGCTAGCAATTTGAAGAAAGATGAATTTTCTTATACTCTGCTTACCTAGATAAAGTTATTCTTGCAGTTGTGTCTGTGAATAATCATGGTTGTGTTGTTGGGTTTTGGTTTGAATCACAGTTTTATCATACTCTATCTGAGGATTTTATATAAAGTTGTTTAAGTCGTCTGTCTCAATTTCCTTTTGCACAAAATGAAAAATTACAATATTATCTTGAGTGCTGAAAACATTAACCTATGTGAAAGTCCAGAGAAATATCTCATCCTTAATGTGTTCTCAAAAAATAGTCTTTCTCAATGTTTTGTCTGGTTTGGGGTTAAATTCTGCTGACTGTACTAGGTTGAATATGTTTATTTGTCAGGGACTTAGACTTCAGAGGTATGGTGAGGCAGTTTAGGTGCATAATGGTATTGTTTGAGAACTAGTTGGTTAATGTCACAATGTGAGTGCAATTTTGTTAATTAAATATTAGTGGAAGATGTACAAAATAAAAGTTAAGTTATTTCTATAAGGGATTCATAATTTATTCTTGTTCATCTTCATGTACCTTCCTATGGGAATAGTTCAGTACAGGCATCCTTGATAGTGGCTCTGGATTACAGCAGATGTGTTTGCTAATGCAGCTTAAAGCTGAAAAATGTTTCTCCTCAATCCCTCTCCTGCTCTGGGAGGAAATCAGGGTTGCACGTTGATATTCAGGAGAAGCAAAGTCCCTCTCCCATCAACTCCGTCTGCACCATCTTACCCCAGCCATTAGTGTCAAAAACCAGCTGCTTGGTCTGATATGCCATCACCACACGCCCTGGTAAAGTCAGTGGTTGATGTTTCTTCTTGTCACCATGTACCTGTCCTTGACCCTGGAGAGAGAAACAAGGTCATGAAGAAAAACCAGCCTTTGTAAATTTAAAGATCAAATAGACCTAGAACTCTCATGACAAATAGGAAATCTTGACTGAGAGGAGCTGGGACAGTGATGCTGGGCACAGGGATAGGCAAAAACCAGAACATTCAGGGTCTCCCTCTTGTTCTCACAAAGTCAGTGCATCCTTCAAGCAGATACAACCACTGATTAACAGCCAAATTTGAACAATGCTTAATTAAGGATGTTTTTGTTGATCTTGACTAAATAGCTCCTAAAAGTATTTTCTTAATCACTTCACTTGTCTTCCCGTTCACCATCGATTTGCTCTAGCGGGCCCCAGTAATATCTCCATATGTCCTGTCTTATGCTAGTAGAGCCCAAGGGCATCTGCTCGCTCCAGGAACATAAAGAGCCTCAAACCATTCCATCAGGTCATGGGAATGAGGTCTATAATTGTTACTGGTATTTGGTATAGCAAATATGACATGGGTAGCTTGCCAGGCTCTGCTGCGGGTGGCACACACTTGTAGTCGCCTCTGATCTCCATCATTTATTGATGAACTGCGCGGCCGCAAACGGCCACGTGAGCTGGTGTGTGATCAGCTCCTCTGCTAGGTGGAGTTCTGACGAGAGGGGAGTCGGATGTGAAAAATGGCGGCCCTCATGGAGTAGCGGGTCGTCTGGCTTCTTGCAAGGCTCAGGTATATACAATATTATGGGTAGGGGCTGGAGAAAATAGTACAGCATGTAAGCTGCTTGTCTTCTGTGCAGCTAACCTGGATTCTATCCATGGCAACGTATATGGTACCTTGAGTCTTGCCAGAGGTGGAGTCATGAGCATAGTCAGGAATAAGCTCTGAGCACACGCTCATGTGGGTCCCAAAACCAAAATAAATAAATAAATAAATGAACAAAAAATTATGGTTATTGTGAATGAGATATAAATCAAATGTGCTCAAACACTTTCAAACTGCATTCAAAACATTTCTGCTCAGGGTTAGCATTGCATTTAGGGTGCTCAAACTTAATATTAGTGATAACTCATTTCTTTAAGCAGTTAAATTACATTTTAATATAGTATAGAAACACCAACATTTAGATTCTACCAAATCTTTCTTTGCTCAGAGAAAATTATAGTACCATATGATCTGACATATCCCATTGTCAGAAATTCATATCCCATTTAATTTCTTCCTTTTATCTCTATATAATAATTTCATAGAATGTTCTATCCATGAGCATGCTGGAAAATACACTCATATCTGAATTAGATTTTCTTGGCATGCAATATGTGGGAAATAGTGACATGACCCCTTTGCCACCCCCCAAAACAGGTCCCCACAGAGGTCATTGTGATCTTTGAGTCCCCACTCCCCTTTTGGAAGGCTGTGTACCTTGACATAAGGGTTCCGTGGGATGGAGAATTTTCCCAACCACTTCACGTCCTTTTCAACAAGCAGCTCAGGACTATTGATCACTTCCACAGTCTCTGTCACCAAATATAAGCTCTCTCTTCTTTTTCGACATTGCTCCAGAAACCATGGCTCTGGTTCTAAAAGTTTCCTGGAGTAAAGAAAGACTAAGGGAGTTCTCATGTAATAGTGGAGGATGACTTCTCAGCTTCATCTTGATTTTGCTTCTCCTCAGAAACTGAAATGGGACAGAGACTTCTACAGGTGAGCCCTCAGTTAGTAGCCAGTAGCTGTATATTCGATAATGGGTTTTGTGAACTAAAACAATAGACTCTCTTCTCTGAGAAATCAGTGGAAGGCCTTATTCTCTGATTAGGGTATACAGAAACTTAGCCATATTGCTCAGGGTATTTGAATTTTCCAACATTCAATTGATTTTCTTTAAAGTGAGTTTATAGATTTCTAACACAAGTTTCTCTCACTAGAAAAAGCTACTAGTAAGTAGATCCAGATGGTTGAGAGAGTCTTTAGAAAGCCCTATTGTCAGAGCTAAAGGATTCACAGCTCTCAGAAGGCACAGTTAGGGTAGGATGTATGTGGATCAGAAACTATAACTGAGTGAGGATTCCAGATGGTTTTCAAAACTAATACCAAGTAGAAAAGGAGGGATTGCAGGTGAATTAGCCATAGCTGGTAGATATAGATTCAGAAGAAATGTGAGAGGTTTGAATGTTGGAGACAAATTTCAACTTTATTTCTGTTATTTGACTCAATTCAGGATCTACTCATGACTTAGTGCACAGGATAATCTGTGCTTGGATATCAAGAAATCAATGACTTGCTTTTCCCAAGGAGGAGGTGTCACAAACCCCATGCCCAGTTTGCCTTTTAACCTTAGAGACATAACCCAAGCTCTTGGCAATGACACCAAGGTGCTATGTCATCTGGTCTGTATGTACTGGACTGGCTGAACTTCAGCAAGGTTTCTGGACTCATCCCATCTTGGAAATTCCACTCTGCCCTTAAATTCCTTGACCAGACTACCTTCTTCCTATTCTCATGTGTTTCTCCATGCTTTCAGTTATCAGTTCAAGTCCCAAAGAGTAACTCCACATGGAGACTTAAATAGCCCCACACCATCCACTTACATCACTTCACTTTATCCCATTGAATTTCTTCCCAACACCCCTAGAATACCTTTTCATGAATAGAATATATAATCCACATCCCTTTTACTAAAATTATCTTCCTTTGAGCATTAAAGACAGATCAAGAGCCTTCAGAGATGCTTAATTTGACCAAATCACAACCTGTCCCCTGAGCACGGCAAGGTAGAACCCGGTAGTCCTCAGGCACCGCATGATGTAGTCCCAGAACCAAATCATCTGTTCCAAGCAACCTTCTGGCCTGTGCAATCCATTAAGTATCATCAAGTATCATTTCCTGGGATCATCAGTGCCTCTGAGCACTGGTTGGTAAGTTCAAAAAAGTAAAATAAATCGATTTCATTTGTAATACTTTTTATATGTTTGACCACAGACTTATTTGTCCTGATTTCAGATAAAAAAATTTCATCTTTGAAATTGTAGTCTCTTTAACTACTACTAAGAAAGAACAGTTTTCCCCCACCTTGTCTCCCTCCAAAATGGCCTGGCGCCCCGCCCAGAATTGCTGCTAGGGCTCTAGTCTGGACACCAGATATTCAGGTGCAGGGTGGAGTCTCTGCCTGCCTGCCCCGTGCTAGACTGATGGGGCATCTTGGAGTGGGGGCAGGATTGTGCTCATTTGCCTGTCCTCCTCAAGGCTCTCAGAAGTCAGAAAACCCTGTGTAACACAACCACAGTCATTCTCTGGTCCACACTCCACATCTGGGCACAGTCCGATCCCCATGACTAGCCGGCTTTATCTCAAAATCTGGTATACCACAAGCTTGTGGGAGTCATAGGGAGGTAAGACAGAGTAGGGAACAGTATGCTGATAATCATTGAAAATGATGATACCATTCGAGAACTGAGGTTTGAATATAGGCAAAAGTATACACATGATAACCTCTAAATGTATGTATTACAATCCACAATGTGTAAGAAAGGGAAGCGAGGAGAGAGAGAGAAGAGAGAGAGAGAGAAAGAAAGAGAGAAAGGAGATAAAGAACCTGCTATGGAGGCAGGATGGGGGATGGGGGAGGGAAGTGGGGACATTGGTGGTGGGAAATGGGCACTGGTGGAGGGATGGGTGCTGGAACACTGTATGATTGAAACTCAAACATGAACATTTTGTAATTGTATATCTCACAGTAGTATAATAAAATATTTTTTAAAAAGAGAAAAAAATCATGTCATTTTCCACTATCTTAAGACACATGAATGCATTCAAATGTACCAAATATTTTTATTGAAACTTCAGATTCAACAAATTTTAGTAAATTCTTATCATAAACCATCAATAAGAACATCAGTCTCAAAAGATCATCATGAAATTTATTTTCTCATTTTTAATTTATGCTTTTTGGCTCAGGACATTAATTTCACTCATTCAAGCTCTCAAAATATGTCACTTGGGTACCATGCTTACTTTAAAGACCATCTTTACCCTGCAACTCAGATAGCATTCTGATTGGGGCATAATGCTGTATAAATAAGATATCATTACAAAAAACATCCTTAACCCACTGGAAATGCAGACTCAGAAGAACAGCTAAGATATGGTCATATCATAAGTATGTTGATAATAACTAATGATGATTATAACTAATTATATTGTTCTTTTGAATGCATTTGCTAAATGATTCTAGTTTTCTAATTGAAATGTGAAGGGGTCCCTTGTGTTCATTCTTACAGAAGCATTAGAAAGATGTCATTGTTTTGTAGTTTAAAATATTTGCACTTCCAGAGGTTTACCTTTGTAGTTTAAGTGACTTCATTTTAAAGTACTATAGAACTATAAGATGCTAGAACTATAAGATGTTATTGCATAGAACTATAAGATGCTATTGCATAGAACTGTAAGATACTATTGTATTTTTGGTGGGAAAGTAGTGTAATATACTGATAATAACACAATAGAAACTAGTTTTAAATAAAAATAGTAGCAGCACATAGTACATTACCCAAGATACCTTGATCACTTGATATCCCGTTATTCATCGATTTGTTCAAGCAGACCCCAGTAATGTTTCCACTTGACCCTATCACGGGCCAGTGTAGCCCAATGGCATCTGTCTGTTTCGGGGATATTAAGAGCTTTGTACTGTTTGTTTAGGGTCCTGAAAAGAAAATCTGACCATCTTGCAGGTGGGCGGCCATGCGATCTTTTGGCCTCCGGTGGGATCCAATCGGTAATGGCTCTAGTCAGCGATCATCTCCAGATCGCATTATAACACGAGCCCATCTGATTTTTGATGTTCTGGCAGATGAGACAGCGTCCTTGATTTTAGAATAGTGAAGGAGGTTGGAACTCCAGGTTCCGTCTCTCACTTGAGTGAGGCGTGATATTCTGAGCATGGCTCTTTTGATTCCTCTTTTGGGAGACCTGAATGTTATTCTCTTCCTGCTTTCGTAGGGCCCAGGTCTCTGAGGCGAATGTTAATGCAGGGAGAACAGTGGAGTCAAGAGAGGGTGCCTGTAGCCGGAGTTTCTTTGTTCTATTGACTACTGTTTCAATGTTTTGAAGGCAGTCAATGTACTCTTTCCTCCTGCGCAACTCAGGTTTTAGGTCGTTCATCATGTTCACTTCTCGACCTAGGTACACAAGGCAGTTGCATTCAGAGATGTTTGTTCCATTGAGAGTGAATGGCGCCTCCGGAACTAGTTAATTTCTCATGAACATAGTTTTGTTGAGATTCAGCTGCAGACCTATCTTTCCACATTCTCGGTTAAAGTCAGCCAGCATTTGTGCCGCTTGGCTGATGTTTGGTGTTATTAAAACAATGTCATCAGCGAAGTGTAGGTGGTGTAGTTGCTGGCAATCTATCTTCGCTCCCATTTTTTGCCATTCTAATTGTCATGTGATGATTTCGAGGGTGGCGCTGAAGAGCTCTGGTGAAATGGTATAAACCTGCCGAACCCCTCTTTTGATGTTGACGATCACTTCCCTGTGGAATGGTGAGATCCTAGTGGTGAAACCATGGTATAGTTCACGAAGGATCGTTATGTATTGGGTTTGAACGCCCTGTATGACTAGGGCTTCTATGAATGCTTCAATTTCCATAGAATCGAAGATTTTCTTTAAATCAAGGAACGTGAGACAGAGCAGTATATTGTGTTTTTTTTTTTTTTTGGGTCACACCCGGCGACGCTCAGGGGTTACTCCTGACTCTTTACTCAGGAATTACTACTGGCGGTGCTCGGGAGACCATATGGGATGCCGGGGATCAAACCCAGGCTGGCACAGGCCGGCCGCGTGCAAGGCAAACTCCCTACCCACTGAGTTATTGCTCCAGCTCCCAGAGCAGCATCTTGAATTCTTTATAGACTTCAATGAGTTTGGTTATCGTGTGGATATGGTTGATTGTGCTGAATCCTTTTTGGAAGCCAGCCTGCTCGCATGGTTGTTCTTCATCTAATGTTCTGCCAATCCTGTTCAGGATGACTCGAGTGAACAGCTTGTAGATGACAGACAATAGGCAGATGGGGCGATCGTTGCCAATGTTGTGGATGTGTCCCTTCATGAACAGTAGAACTGTCCTGCTGGTTTTCCAATGGGGAGTGTACCCTGCATTCGGACAGGTAGCGTGTGAAGAGCCAAGCCAGTGTATTCATAAGTATTGAAGGCAGATTTTTTTAGGTGTTAGGGTCTGACTTTGTCTGGGCCTGGTGCTGTACCCTTCTTTACTGATGAAATGGCATGTTGGATTTCAGAAGGGAAAAAGTTGGGAACGAGTTATCCATCCTGTGGAATTTGGTATATGGGCAGGTGGACATGGCTGTCAAAGAGATCTGAGTATAAGTCATGGATAATCTTCTCCATTGCCTTTCTAGAAGATGTGATAGATTCATCAGGATATTGGAGGACAGTCATCTTGGTCTTATAGTTGGTGAAGGACAGGCAGGCATTGCGAATGCTTTTCCCGGCTTCTGCTGCATCTTCTAGTATTTCTGTTCTTCTCCCTTTAGGTGTTCCTTTATCACTTCTCTGCACTGCTTTGAAAGCTTGGATGATAGCATTTGGTTGCCTGAGGCTCGCGCCTTGCCACATTGGTGAATGAGCTCAAGCATTTTTGAAGACAGGTGTCCTTTTGTGTTTTTTTTCTCTCTCAGCATTCTTCACACAATAATGGAGGTGCTGAACCAGTTGGTTGTATTCTTCATCGATGTCATCAATGATGGTATCTTCCCATGTTGCCACAGTGATGCCAAAGAGTTCCCACTTGGTGGTCGTTGGTGTGCTCTGGGATTTCTCTTCTTAAACTTTGCAGCCTTTTCTCCCTGTTGTGTGAAGCAGAATGTTGCACAAAAGTGATGGTGGTCTGATCCTGTTTGGAATTTTGGGACCAAAGCAACATGAGTCAGGGAAAACCTTCGATTGAAGATGATGTGGTCAATTTCATTGTGAACTGTCCAACAGGGGATCCCCATGTCCAACGTTTTGATTCAGCCTTCTGGAACTGTGAGTGCCCATGAATGGTTTTGGTGGACATGATGAACTCAGATAGTCTCTCACCCTGTTCATTCCATTCTCGGCCATGGGTCCCGATGTGGAGTTCTTCGGCCGATCTTCTCGGCTCTATCTTGGCATTAAAATTACCGACTATGATCTTGCAGAAGCTGTGATCTTTCTCATAGAACACCTCCAGTTCTATGTAGAATTTCTCAGTTTCTTCTTCCTTGTATGTGAATGTTGGTGTAGACAAAGTAGATAGAAACTACTGGCAGTGGACCACATCTCTTCAAGTGTTGACGTTCTATCCGGTTCGTTAGGCATTCAAATGAATCAATGTTCGCAGCCATGTTCGTGTTGACAAGGATACCGAGCTCCACCTATGCCTCTTTCATTGCATATTCCGAGGAACAGTTCTTCTGTGGTGTCTAATACAGTGTGATGCAACTGGCGCATCCTCATCTCAGTTACACAAATAATGTCATACTTGATCTTTTGCGCTTGCACCATCAGGTCCTCGATATATGCTTCGTTGCCAGTGTATGTGCATTGAAATTACAGACTGTCATTTTAGTCCTTCTTCATTTTGGCAGCTTAGTATGGTCCTGAAATTTTATCACACCCTCCTTGTTTGTCCTTCTTAGTGCTGCTGTACTAATTAAATTTATCATTTTGTTATATAGAGATAAAATCCCAAAAACACATAATCTTTATTATGGTATGCTCAATTCAGAATGCACTTTTCAGGTTTTATATGAACCACTAGTTCAAGTGGACATTGCCATGTACCTTATATTTACTACAAATTATTTGGCTTTTCATATCTCTTCTCCCTAGTATTATTTCTTTCTGCTTTTTACAGACTATCTATAAGGCCTTTATATTTATTTCTATTTTAGGAGAGAGGTGACTTGATTACTTTAGTTTAATGGATATGAAACATCAAAGTTTTTTTTGGAATCCAAGTTTTATATTGAATATAATGGAAATATGACACTGAAACAAAAATATCTGACCATCATGAGACAGCTTTAAGAACACTAATTAAACTATAAACGTTTTATGGCTTTGTGAATTTGTAGATAGCAGTAAACCCAATTGTATAACCCTGAGTTTAAATAGGATGCTTAAATTTATAATTTGTACTCAGTGTTTGGCTATAAATATGTTATCATATTATCTTTGCATTCCCATATTTTATTGTAGCTTTCTTGGTAATTTAATTGTTGAATATATAATCTATATCTAATGATTTTTATAATGTCCCCTAGTGTTCTATACTCAGTCTCTGTAATTATCTAATGACCTTGAAAAGTATTTTCTCAGCTAAATACTTAAAGGAGAAGAACTGTGATGTACTATAAAGAGGCTAAAATATACATAAAAATTATAAAACTACATTGAATAGTAGGAATGTCTAATTTTAGGAGAACTGTGATGTAATGTAAAGAAGCTAAAATATTCATAAAATTATAAAACTAAATTGAATAATAGGAATGTCTAATTTTATTATACTTTTCTATACTGAACTTCATGACAAATTTGTTAACTTTTTTGTTTTTGTTTTGTTTTTGTGCCACACCAAGTGCTCAATTTATTTTTGCTCAAAATTCAGGAATTATTTCTGTCAGAACCAGGGGCCCATTTGGTAAGCAAGGAATTGAACCCATGTTGGTTGAGTGCAAAGTGAGCTCCCTACACATTATAATATGTTTCAAGTCCTCAAAGAATTTAATATTTGTCTTTAACCTCTTATCAAGCAAAATGATTTCCACCAATTATCAAATGGTATATGGTCAAACAGTATGTGTTCACTTCCTGTATCACTCTAACCCAAGAAAGATATTTTTAGAGAGGGTGGAATAGCTGGGTGGGAAAAATATCTCAACAGGTTGAGCACGTGGTTTGCAGTGGAAGGGCTGGATAAGATCACCAGCACTTTTGGGTCCCTAATTACCAGTTACTACCAGCAGGCTGCGGTGCCCGGCTGCGTTGGCAGGTGTCAGGAGACTGGCTTATGTAGACCTAGGACTCTTCCCTGGGTACCTTGGATGGTTGATTGTCTGACACAGAAAAGACTGGGCACCCTTATGTGAACCCAGAGCCACGGTGGATCCTGGCAAACTACCAAAGGTGTATTTGATATGCCAAAACAGTAACAATAATGGGCCTCATTCTCAAAAATTGGAGATGTTATTGGTTCTCACTTGATCAAATCAATGAACAACAGGAATACAAGTGACAAGTGATTATCCTCATATTTTTCTAGTAGTATATATATTATTATATATGCTTGTGTTACTGATAATCAGCAATACTTCAGTGATCCTTGATATTATTATGATTATTATATTTTGTTATAAGCCACACCCAGATAAAACAGTTAATTTCTCTCAACAGTCGTGTGAGCAAGATGGCTTCCAAAAAAGGATACAGCACAATCGACCATATCCACACAGTAACCAAGTGCACTGAGGTTTGTAGGGAGTTTAAGATGCCACTGTGATTCCTGTTCATTGATTTAAAAGAAAGCCTTTGACTCTGATGAGACCAAAGTGGTCATCAAAGCCCTAGCCAAACAGGGTGTTCAAACCCAATACATCAAGATCCTTGTGAGCTGTATTACAGATTCATCACCGGGATCTTACTATTCGACAAGGAAGTATTCGTTGATGTCAAAAAGAAGGGGTTCAGTTGACTCTAATGAACAGGCAAATGGGGCGATAGTTGCCAATGTTGTGGATATCTTCCTTCTTGAACAGTAGATAAAACTTTCCTGCTGGTTTTCCATTGGGAGAGTAGCTTGCATTCAATCAAGGAGATACCATTTCTCGAAACTCTTCAGTGCCACCCTCAAGAGCATCAATGTGACATTTAGAATAGGAAGGAATGGGAGTGAAGATAGATGGTCGGAACTACACCACCTCAGCTTCACTGATGACATCATTCTAATAACACCAAGCATTAGCCAAGCGGCACAAATGCTGGCTGACTTTGACCGAGAATGTGGAAAAATAGGTCTACAGCTGAATCTCAACAAATCTATGTTCATGAAAAATGAACTATTTCCAGAAGGCCCCATTCACCCTCAACCAAAAAAAAAAATCTCTGAGTGCAGCAGTTATGTGTACCTAGGTCGAAAACTCAACATGATGAATTACCTAAATCTTGAGCTGTGCAGGAGGAAGAGAGCAGCATGGAATGCCTTCATTGAAGAAATAGCTAAAAGGACAAAGAACTTCCGGCTCCGGGCATGGAGAAATAAGAATGGGGACATCATAGCAGAAACCACAGAAGTTCAAAAGATCATCAGAGACTACTTTGGGAGTCTTTATGCCTGAAACAAAGGAACCTAGAGGAAATAAACAGATTTCTGGATTCCTATAACCTCCACAAGGCTGAAAGAAAAAAACTTGGAAATGCTCAATAAGCCTATCAATCCTGAGAAATTGAAATGGTAATCAAATGCATCCCAAACATAAAATCCCAGGCTTCACATGTGAATTCTTCCAAACCTTTAAAGAAGACCTATTGCCAGTCCTTTTCAAGTTTTTCCAGGAAATTGAAGAAACATAAATACTCCCAGTTCTGTAGAAACTGTAGAAACAATTTCTATGAGGCACATAGCACCTTGATACCTAAATCAGACAGAGATATCACAAAAATAATTGCAGGTCAATATCCCTGATGAATATAGATGCAAAAATTTTCAACAAAATACTAGCAAATAGAATCCAAAGACTCACCAAAAAGATCATACACAATGATCAAGTAGGATTCATCCCAGGGATGCAAGCATGATTCAGCATTCACAAGACAATCAACAAACTAAGTCGTATCAATAAAAGAAAACATAAAAACTATATGATCATATATAGTTGCAGAGAAAACATTTAAATTACAGCACCCATTTATGATAAAAACTTTCCAGAAAATTGGAACTCAAGGAGTTAACCTCAATATATTTAAAGCCATCTACCACAAAGCTGACACTACAAGCATAATTCTCAATGGAAAACAAACAAACTTCAAAGCCTTCCCTCTAATATCAGGGACAAGACATGGTTGCCTACTATCATTGTTTCTACTTAATATAGTACAGAAGTACAAGTACTGGCCATAGCAATTAGGGAAGAAAAGAGACATTAATGGCATCCAGATAAGAAAAGAAGAAGCCAAATTCTCACAATTTGTATATTTAATTATACTATTCTTAAAGGACAAAGATACATGGGGTAGAGCTGCTACCGGATCTCCCTGTGCTTGGCTGATAATGTGGCATTCGGGAGGAAAAGTGGCTTCTAGCCCTGGCCCACCATTGCAATAGAGCCTCGCAAGAAGCCAAGAGGAACCCCACACCATGAAGGGGTTCAACATCCATTTTCAACATCCAGACTCCACAGCTCATCAGAGCTCCACCCAAGAAAAAAGCCAATCTCTTCCCATTGCATGAGGTTCACTAATAAATGCACAAACTGATACTCTTCTACTAGAGTATCCCACCTGCATGACAGAGCCTGACAAGCTACGTGTGTCATATTTGATATTCCATAAATCGGTAACAATTATAGACCTCATTTCCATGACCTGAATGAATGGTTTGAGGCTCTTTGTGACCCTGGAGCGTACTACCTACTAGCATGTGCCATCTTGTAGGTGGGTGGCCACGTGATCTTTTGATGTCCCATGGGATCCAGTCAGTAACAGCTCTAGTCCAGCGGTTATCTCCAAATCACATTCCAAGTCCAGCCCGTCTGATTTTCAATGCCTTGGCAAACAAAACAGCGTCTCTGACTCTGGAGCGGCGTCAGAGGTCAGAACTCTGGATTCCTTCTCTCACTTGAGTGAGGCATGATATTTCAAGTATAGCTCTTTCAATTCCTCTTTGGGAGACCCAAATAGCATTCTCATCCTGCTTTCGTAGGGTTCAGGTCTCTAAGGCGTATGTTAATACAGGGAGAATGGTGGAGCCGAAGATTTGTTCTTAGAGCTGGAGGTCTTTGTCCTATTAGCTGACTTTTTGATGCTTTTGAAGGCATTCCATGCCATTCTTTTCCTCCTGCACAGCTCAGGTTTTAGGTCGTTCATCATGTTGACTTCTCGACCTAGGTACACATAGAGCTTCATTCATAGATGTTTGTTCCATAGAGAGTGGAATGGGGATCCAGAACTAGTTCATTTTTATGAACATTGTTTGGTTTGATTCAGCTGTAGATCTATCTTTCCACATTCTCGGTCAAAGTCAGCCAGCATTAGTGTGGCTTGGCTAATTTTGGTGTTAATAGAACACTGTAACAGTGAAGCGGAGGTGGTGTAGTCGCCAACCGTCTATCTTCACTTCCATTCCTTCCCATTCTAATTGTGGTTTGATGTTGTCAAGGGTGGTGCTGAAGAGTTTCGGTGAAATGGTATCACCTGGCTGAACCCCTCTTTTGACATCAATTATCACGTCCTTGTAGATTGGTTAGATCCTGGTGGTGAATCCATTATACATCTCATGAAGGATTTTGATGTATTGGGTTTGAATACCCTGTGTGGGAATGCCGCGAGGAGTACCAGGCAGTCTCAGGACAGAGGTTCTCTTCTACCTCCGAGGACTCAGGGGTAACAGATGAAAACTCAGAGTCCGCCACAGTTCCAAACTTTTAATAGTACAAAAGCTCTTCCACAGCAATCCAACATAATGAAAGAACTCTAGATCTGGTCCCATCTTAGACCATACAAAGAGCCCACTAAAGAGAGAGGATCTCACCCAAGAGGAGTCCTACCCAGAAGAAGGAGCAAAAAGCCAAAAGCCAAAAGCCGAAAGCCAAAGAGCAAAAAGCCGAAGCAAAGGGGCCTCAAGTCAGTCCCCTTATATACACCAAAGTAATCCATGGATGGTCATGTCAACAAAGAACTCTAAACAGAGTGTATAAAGGCAGTGCCACACCCTATTGCAGGTATAAAAAATTATGCCAAGGACTAATCCAGAGATTATATCTTATGTAAAACACTGGAGAGAAAGAGAGAGAGAGAGAGAGAGGGCTGATATAAAGTAGGACATCTTAATTTCATGAGCTTCATGTAATCTAGATGGTAACCATAAGGTCCTTCTTATTTATTGTCTGCACCAGGGTGACTCTGAGTATCTTGTTCTCCATATACTGAAAGGGTCACACTCACCTGCTGAGAGCAAACTAGTATGATCCTTTTTATAGTCTTCCTATAGTCTCAACGTAGCCAGGGTGGTAGTCTCCTGGTAAATTCTAACCGCTGGGTGCAGTGGGTATAAGGAGGAACTGTGCTCAATCTAGGAAACATAGAAGTCTTAGTAGATGTATAAGTCAGAACTTATTCAGAGTCAAGTTGACTTCTGTAATTGCCACACCCTCTCAGCAGTGTTTACATAGAAGAGAGGTCTCATTAGAATGAAGCTTGGCTTAACTAGATTAAGCTGTGAGTGGACAAAACATCAAAGCTCCCAGATTAGCTAGATCTGTTATCCAACAACCCTGTTTCGCTAGGACTTCTAGGAATGTCAGTCTCCACAGAATCAAAGCGCATTCTTTAAATAATGAACGTGAGACAGAGCAGCATCTTGAACTCCCTACAAACCTCAATGAACTTGGTTACCGTGTGGATATGGTCGATTGTGCTGAATCCTTTTTTCGGAAGCCAGCTTGCTCGCATGGTTATTCTTCATCTAATTTCTGCCAATCCTTTTTCAGGCTGACTCAAGTGAAAAGCTTATTGATGAAGGGCAACAGGCAGATGGGGCAATAGTTGCCAATGCTGTGAATGTCTCCCTTCTTGAACAGTAGAACTGTCCTGCTGGTTTTCCATTGGGAGGGCACCTTGCATTCAGACAGGTAGCACGTGAAGTACCGAGCCATTGTAGTCATGAGTACCGACAGCAGATTCTTCAGGTGTTTGGGTCTGACTTTGTCTGGGCCTGGTGCTGCTCACTTCTTTACTGATGAAATGGTATGTCAGATTTCAGAAGGGATAACATTGGGAATGACATATCTATCCTGTGGATTTTGGTATTTGGGCAGGTGGATGTGGCTATCATAGATATCTGAGTAGAAGTCATGGATCATATTCTCGATTGCCTTTCTAGAACATGTGATATATCCATCAGGACATTGGAGGCAGTCTTCTTGGTCTTATAGTTTGCAAAAGGACAGGAGGCGTTGGGAAATCTTTTCCTGGGTTGTGCTGCATCTTCCAGTATTTCTTCTCGTCTCTCTTGAAGTCTTCCTTTATTACTCTATTTATTGCTTTGCAAGATTGGGCATTAGCATTTGGTCGCCTGAGGCTCACACCTTGCTATGTTGCTGAATGAGCTGGAGACTTTTTGAAGACAGGCGTTCTTTTGTGGCCTTCTCTCTCTAGGCATTCTTCGCACTATCATGGAGGTGCTGAACCATTCAGTTTTATTCTTCATCGATATTGTCAATTATGGTATCTTCCCGTGTTTGCCCAATGGTGTCAAAGAGTTCCCAACCGGTGGTCATTCTGGGGTTCTGCAGATACCCCGGGCAGAGCAGATACCTGCTTTCCCAGTTGTGCGTGGCAGTGCAGCAGTCACGTGATTTATCTCCACACCCCTCTCAGAGAGCCCTGCAAGCTACTGAAAATATAATGTCCACACGGCAGAGCCTGGCAAGCTGTCTGATTCGTATTCAATATGCCTAAACCAGTAATAAAAATGTGTATCTTTCCGACCCTGTAATAGTGAGAAAACAATCTTTCATTACAATGAAAGGACATTTATGGCATTCATAACTTATGAAGAGAAAGGAATTCCTTGTTTTTATTATAACTCCAGGGTTATTTTTTAGAAAAGAATGGAGTAAATTTATAATGAACTCAATTGTATTTTATTCTCCTACAAATCTTAGGACCCTTGAAAATTATACTAAATTTGTTCCTCTATGATCTGTCAGAAAAACAAAGAGCCTGGATAACAGCACACACGTTATATGATACGATTTGATGAAAATTTAACCCACTTTTTTTGAGAAAAACTCCTCATAAAAAAGTGAAAAAAATATTTATTTAAAGATAATATTAATTATTGAAAATTCATCTGGTCATCTCAAAAACTATTATCAACATCTATTAGGAGATTCAAATTTGTTGCATGACTATAACATATGTATTTTGTAACTTTATCAAATGACAATTTTCAAATCTTGCTGCTTAAGGAATGTATTGTGGAACATTTTTGACTGTTAATATTTTTATGGATATGGAAGAGATCAATTATAAACTTCTGGAAAGAATTCATAATTGTAGAAACAATTAAGAACATTTGTTAGCCATGGGGGGATTTAAAACACTCAAAATTAACAGGAATATAATAAGTGGATTTCAAAATTCACAGACGACTTTGAGGGTTTTGAGACTTCAGCAGAGGGATTAACTGAAGTTGTGGTTGAAATAGCAAGAGAACTTGAATTTGAAATGGAGCTTGAGAGTATAAATGAACTGCTATAATCAAATGGTCATAATTGAGTAAGTAAGTGATTGCTCCCTATGCATGGCAAAGTAATGTGTTGAGATGGAATAAACTCCTGGTGCACGTTTTGTAAAAACGATTAAAATAAAAATAAAAAGTTAGAATAGTTGGTGAATTTAGTGGTAAACTAGCTTACAGGACTACCCTCAAATAATTCTGTTTGTAATGTTCATTAATTTATCTTATACACTGGGGAAATAGGACATTAGCCATAGAAATCACTTTTTTTCAATAAAACAAATAACTATGTGATTTCTAAACCTATTTTAGGAAGGTACAAGGTGCTATACTGACTAATTTTATAAGCTGTAATAATATAATGTATAGCTATTCAGAATAAATATCAATACTTAATGATTTATTAAATGACAAATCATTATACATATTATCAGTTTATACCTAACTCTAAAAAGTATATAATATTTATTTAGACAATGCATATTCTAGAGTCAGTTTTGTGGTAGACTGAGTGAAAATTCAGAAAGAAAAAAGTGAATTCTGACTTGAAAAATCGAATACATATATAAGCAGATAAATATCTAATTTAACAATTTTAAATCAATTTTTAAGTCTTGAAAATGCCAGAAATATCCTATAAATTTTACTCTTCTAAAAAAGTATCACTGTGATTAGCTGAGTTGAGGATAAACTAAAATTCATCTTAGTTTCTCTTACCACATGCTATGTCTGGAACATTCAGGATTCTATCAAGTCTTTATGTGCATTTCACACCTATAAAAATTGGCTTTGGAAATAAATCATTTCACTTCTCACTGTTCCCTACTATCATCATAGATTTCCCTCATATTTTGTTTTTTAGCAAAAACTGTAATTACTTTTTATAACATACATGTTATATATCAAATATATGAAAAATATTTGCCTTAGCTTTACAAATACTCTGTGAGATAAGATTTCACTTCACTAGTAAAAATATTTTGTAGACTAAAATATAAATATTCACAAAAATCTGTGTTTTGCAAAATTGGGGATACCACCATCATGCCTAGCAGGAAGATACAGTGTTTATTATTTTAAGTGCATTTCAAATCCATTACTTTTTTGTACTAAGGACCATAAAATTATATATACAAGTATAGAGCATTGGATTCATATCAACAACTATAGTTTGTTTGATATAGTTTTTGTGTAGTTTGGACAAAACGAGACAGTAAGCAGAGCTTATTCCTGGCTCTGTGCTCAGGCTTATGGGAGGAAAATGGTTCAAAGAATCAAACCCAGGTTGGCCAAGTGCAAGGTCAGAGCAATGCCAGTTTTACCATCTCTCTAGCCCCTCATCCCAACAGTTAAAATTGTGAAATATCAGAAGAAAAGTATCGAAATAATAAAAGAGCCTATGTTTTAACTCATTGATATTGTAGTGTCCTCAAGCATAGTATGTGATAGAATTAGTTGACAAACCATAATTTTAAATTGTTTTGTTTGTTTGGGGGCAACGCCTAAGCTGTGCTCAAGACTTATTACCAGATCTGTGCTCAGGGATCAGTACGGAACTAGTTGGTGAACCATATATGATGCCAGAGTTTAAATTTGATACAGCAGAATATAAGGAATGTGCCTTATGTAATGTACTTCCAACACCAAAATATATTTTTTTTCATAAATACATTTGGCGGGAAAGTTTGTTTAAACAAGTAATTTTTCTTAGATACACTTCCATATTTATTGCAATCATAGAATTCTATTTTTGAATTTTGTAGTTTAAAAAATAAATAGGTTGACTATTGTGTAATTATTATGTAGGAAGATAGACATAATCGCATTTGAAATCATTGCCAGTACAGATGCAAGACTTATATTTTGCAATCTTGACGTAAGGCTGGCACTAGAAAAATATGTTCAAATAAATAGCAAATAGTTTATAACTAAATTATTGATTTAATAAAAAGCATAATATTATTAAAATAGATTAAAGAAGGAAACTTAACTTGGACACTTCAATAAGAGGAAGAAAGAAAAGACTTAAAAATAGGCATTGACTATCTAATAGACATATGGGAATCATAATGAAATATAAATAGGGTACAATGGAACTTAAAAATGGAATGCAAAAAACATATGTAATAAATGAAAATAGAAAAGTCTCTAATAAAGTAAGGACAAACTCTTTAAATAAAAAGGAGTGTTTTGAAGGGAGATGGTTGTGGATTTTAACCAGATGGAGTAGAAATAAATCCATCAGAGCGCAGATGGGATTAATGAATCTTTCTAAACAGAATTTAAGATGAGTTCTATCATGTGTACTGATTAAAACTCCATTTCCCCATGTGGTTTGTGTCACAATACAGCACCTATATAGTTTTCAGTAGACTTACTAATAGAATGCCTAAACCATCGATGTAAGATTATATAAAAATAAACTTCTGTGGTCTAAGACACTGGTTATAGATATTTATCCTACAAAATAAAATCTAATTGAAAATACAATCTTAATTATTATTTTAGTTTCACTAACATTAGATCATGAAAAATTACCAAAAACATCTAGATGTTATTGTTGAGACAGCAACATATGATCGCACTGCAGTCCCCATCAATGTTCCAATATCCCTACACCAGGATCCTTGGACATTTGCCTTCTACCTTCCTTTTCCATGCTTTCTTCTTGTTAATGGAAAATTTCTGGTCATAGTATCAGGGTTTATTTTCACCCTATATATTTAGGTTTATTTTCCCCCCTACATATTATTTTACCCTATATACTCTATTGACTTGTTTCTTTATATACCACATATGAATGAGATAATGCGGTATGTGTCTTAATCTTATTTTACAAAGTATGATATTTCTGGTCCCAGAATATTATAGCATATTACAATAGTTCATCTTTCCTAAATTGAGTAAAATTCCATTGACACAAATTCTTTATTTTCTCATCTGTTCTATTTAGATTAATGACAGGAATAAACTATTATAAAAACTGCTAAATTAACATGGATATAGTTCATCATTTCAGAGTTGTGGTTTTATAGTCTTTCTATATATACTAAGGATATAACTACTTCATCATATATTGGGTTAAAATATTTGGAGATATTTTCCATACTTTCACCATAGATTATGAACCAGTTTATTTTCAGATCAACTGTTAAAAAAGTACACTGTTTTCTCATGGAACCAGAGAAATAGCGCTGGTAAGACGTTTTCCAGGATGCATATGATCCCCTGGCCCCAAGAATAGTAAATGTGGAATTTAGAACCAGAAGTAAACCCTGAGCACAGCCAGGCATGGCCCCAAAACAAAACTGAGAATTAAACAAGCAAAAAAAAGTCTCTTCTGAGAGAGAGAGAGAGAGAGAGAGAGAGAGAGAGAATAAAGAACCTGCCATAGAGGCAGGTTAGGGAAGGGGAGGAATTGGGGTTATTGGTGGTGGGAAATGGGCACTGGTGGAGGGATGGGTGCTGGAACACTGCATGACCGAAACTCAAACATGAACATCTTTGTAATTGTATTTCTTGTGGGCATATAATAAAATATTTAAAAAGAAAAAAAAAGACTTCTCTTTTATGTTGATTCTCACAAATAACTGTTTAAGGAATTTGTTACTGGCTTGAAGTGATATTGACTTTTTGATTTACTTTATTTTTCATTTATTTTATTAATTTTTTTTTTACTTTTTAGGTCACACCTGGTGATGCTCAGGGGTTACTCCTGGCTCTACACTCAGGAATTACTCCTGACACTGGGTGGGGGACCACATGTGATACCTGGGATTGAACCGGGTCGGCTGCAAGCAAGGTAAATGCCCTACCCTCTGGACTATCACTCCAGCTCCTGATTTATTTTATTTTTCCCCCCTCTTTTTGGTCACACACAATGATGATCGGGGGTTACTCCTTGCTCTGCACTAAGCAATCACTCTTGGAGCTCAAGGACTAAATAGGATGCCGGAGATTGAACCTGGGTTGGCCGCGTGCAAGGCAAACACCCTACCCACCATGCTATTGATTTGAATCTCCGTTATACTATTTGATTATGAACAATTTTCCAATACTTTTAAAATGGAACTAATATTTCTGTCTTCTATATCACTATAATCTCATCATAATTAGTCAGAAAATTAAACATGTATAATTTAACTGAAAAAGAGAAAGAATGTCTAGAGTGAACGTTTAGTTTGACTACATCCAGGTAGTCCCACTGTTTGGAATTTTACCATAAAATATTAATAATAAAAGAGGAAATGAGGTGGAAATCAAACTAGCTAAGTATAAATCTTAGAGACAGATATGAATCTATATTAACTCCTTGATGCAGCAAAAATCTACTGTGAAACAATAAAAATAGAGCAAGAGACACTTGAGGCAATACAACAAATCTTTTTTATCTTTTTTAACAAGCCAGAGAGTGTTTATGTTCTCTTTTTTAATTTTTATTTTTACAATTACAAAGATATACAATTTAAAGTTCATATTTGGGTTTTGGTCATACAGTGTTCCAGCACCCATCCCGCCACCAGTGCCCATCTCCCACCACCAACGTCCCGGTTCCCTCCCCAATCCCCCAGCCCTCCTCCAGGCAGGTTCTTTATTTCTTTCCATTTCTCTCTCAATCTCTTTTCCTTCCCCTCCAGACTACGGATTAAAGAACATACATTAAAGGGTTGTCATGTGTCTCTTTTTGCCTCTATTTAATGCTCAGTTCTAGGTTGGCATTAGTACCCTCGACAATTGTTAGCACACTGTTCCATTTTCTGTCTTACCTAGCCTCTGACTCCCACACATTTGTGATAATTTACACCTTTGACAAGACCTCCTGATATATGTTTCACTTGACCTTGGATATTGGTATCATAATATGTACGTATATATTTATGTTATGCAGATAAATGCAGTCAATCTGTATCTGTCTCTCTCCTTCTGGCTAATTTCACTCAACATAATCTTCTCCATGTCCATCCATTTATAGGCAAATTTTATAACTTCATTTTTCCTAACAGTTGCATAGTATTCCATTGTGTAGATGTACCAAAGCTTCTTTATCCAGTCATTGATTTTCGGGCACTCTGGTTGCTTCCAGATTCTGGCTATTGTGAATAATGCTGCTATGAACATAAAAGTAGGTGTTTCTGCTGCATATATTTGGTTTCCCAGACTAAGATACAAACAAAAGCAGTCCACAGAATGGGAAAGTATATTCACCCAATACCCATCTGATAAGGAGTTAATATGCAGGATATATCAGGCACTGGTAGAACTTTACAAGAAGAAAACAAACAATCCCATCAGAAATTGGGAGAAGAAATGAACAGAAACTTCAGCAAGGGAAGAAATTCGAATGGCCAAAAAAAAATATGAAAAAATGCTCATCATCACTAATCATCAGAGAGATGAAAATCAAAACAACTATGAGATACCACTTTACACCACAGAGACTTCGCACATATTCAAAAGAGCAAGAACAACAAGTGCTGGCGTGGATGTGGGGAAAAGGGGCCGCTCATCCATTGTTGGTGGGAATGCCGGCTGGTACAGCCTTTCTGGAAAACAATATAGATATTCCTCCAAAGACTAGAAATTGAACTCCCCATTTGACCCAGCCATACCACTCCTGGGAATCTACTCTGGGAAACAAAAATATGTTCTCTTTTATTCATTTCTTTTTATTTTCATTAAAATATTCATTCATTTGTTTATGAACAATTATCGATATTTCGTGGTGAGCTAAAATTGAACTAAGATAGGAAAGAGTTATATCAAGAAAATAAAGTGAAATTTTATCTTTGGGACTTTTTCATGCTGAAGTACTGGCAATCCAAGTCAAGAACTTCTACAAAGGTTATTCTATTAGAAGTACTGATCACTTGATCACTTGATTCCCATTATTCATCAATTTGCTCGAGCAGCCACCAGTAACATTTTCATTGGACCCTATCACGTGCCAATGTAGCCCAATGCTGATTGACTAATAATGTTACTTTTCTTTTAGAGAATTTTTAAGTGCATAGCACTAAAATCTGTCTTGTAATAACTGAGGCAAATGTTTTTACACACTAGAAACATGGAAGGACCATAAAAGTAAATGTGTGATGATTGCAATAATATGAATTACATTTTACTTACAACTCCCCTAATCACCTCATGGCTAATGAATTGCCATGTGTTTCACTCCTTATCTCTGCAAATCTTCTCAGATATATTTTATTAATTTGCTGACAAAGATTAAAATGAACCCAGTCAGTCCTTGATTATGATTTGATATTTTCAGGATCTATATGTCAAAACCAATGCTGGAGTGGAATGATACAGCTCTTATGAAGTGTTCCTTTAAATTTTATAGATTGTTCTCCAGGCTAGTCAAATAGATATTTCCACAGCTTTATTGACGTATATTTAGGATGAGGAACTTGGGCAACGAGATATCAGGGTGAATCTAATTGTGCATCAATGCTGGCTCTCAATGGTCATTGATACAGAATGGTTCTTCAAAGACTATTACTATAGGAAAACTGTGTGCTCAGAGTCCAATACCAACTGAGAATATTACCGTGAATCTTTTAAGACTATTATGAGACAAATATGGGAAATCTGATGGGGATTAAATGTACAATGTGAGTTTTATCCCAAGTAACAGAAATGGAGACAAATACTGCAGAAGTGCTCTAGACTCCCAAGCACTTTTATATTCTCCCAAGCAGTCAAGTTGCCTCTCAGAATTTGCTTTTTTAGCATCCTACCCACTCAGTTCCCAGTGTTTAACCTTAACAAAATCACTGAACATAGGTGGAAACAGTGAACAATGCACAGAAAAATTTTTGAATAAGCAAGTCCAAAAGAATGTAGCAGTAGGATCCAGAGAGATACATAGGTACAGTTCGTTATTGCCTTACAATCTGCTGACCAGGGTTCAACTCCTGGTACCACATATGCTGCTGAGCATTACCAGGAGTGATTGCTGAGCACAGAGCTATGAGTAAGTAGTGAGCATAGTTTGGTGTGCTAAAAACTTTTAAAAATGCAAATTAAAAGAAATAATAGCTTTTTTTTCAGGCCTGCTCTTTGATCCTCAGATAGATCAGGATTTTTTATCACAACAACTGGGACATTTGTCTAAAGTTCCACTGTATTTGGAGTCTGTAAAGTCTTGAGACTACCGTAATCAAATGACAGAGAGAACATATTCTATTAGCTTTCATTCAGTATTTAACAAGTGCTTTGACATTGATATATATATATATATATATGTGTGTGTATATATATATATATTAACTAATTGGTTCAAGGTTTTGAACTAATATGCAAGAATTATGGTCTTAACTCCACTCAACTCTAGATAGTCTGTTGAGTACTCCTTGATATAGTCTTGAGACCCAGAACACTTCCAAGAGAACCATATCCCCTAAACAAATAAAATCCATATAACTCTGCAATATTTTACTGGTTATTGTTATGACCTTATTATTCATGTCTCTTCAAAGCAAATTATCAGATTCTAATCCCCAATATTATGTGATTCAAGGGTGAGTCCTATAGGATATAGTTAATTTTAAATGTCATTAGAGAGGAGTCTCTATTAAGGTAACTATAATTCTCTTATAAAATTATTCTACTATGATTATGTTATAAAAATAAGATAAATAACCTTTTCTGTCTCTAACATTTCAGTGAGACTTATAAGATGATCATTGCAAACTTTGAGGAGAGCTTTACCAGAAACATTATGTTCTAGAAAATTGCTATTGTGACCTAGGATGTTTTTTCCAGGTCAGTCCAACTCATTCTAGGAGATAATAAATTCAACATTTGAGGGGCTGGAGATATCCATTTGCAGTGGATAAGATGCTTGCCTTGAAAGTGACCAATGCTCTTTCATATTCCATATGTCACCCCACATGTACCACTATGCCTAACCGGAAGTGACTTTGAGCACATTTCTAGGAGTAAGTCATTAGAACTACCAGGAGTGGTCCACAAACAAACAAAATTAATATTTCTAGAAAATTGCATGTCAAAGTAAGATACAATGATTCTTGCAGTATACTGTTGTCCAGAGCCCTGCACCTTGCCTGGACTTATCGCCTGCAGGTCACTTAGAAGATATAGGGGCAAGAAAACAGTTTGGATGTGTCACTTTATGTGGCAGTATATCTTACCATGTATACTATGTTCACTTGATCACTTGACATTCCGTTATTCATCGATTTTCTCGAGCAGGCACAGTAATATTTTCATTTGACCCTATCACGTACCATGTAGCCCAATGGCATCTGGTTGATTCAGGAATACAAAGAGCCTCAAACCGTTCGTTCAGGGTCTTAACGAAGAAATCTCACCATCTTGTAGGTGGGCGGCCACGTGATCTTTGACATCCTGTGGGATCCAGTCGGTAATGGCTCTAGTCCAGTGGTCATCTCCAAATCGCATTACATGTCCAGCCCATCTGATTTTCGATGCCTTGGCAAATGAGACAGCGTCCCTTAATCTGGAACAGTGACGGAGGTCGGAGCTCCGGATTCAATCTTTTACTTGAGTGGGGAGTGATATTCCAAGCATAGCTCTTTTGATTCTTCTTTGGGAGACCTGAACAGCATTCTCATTCTGCTTTCATAGGGCCCAGGTCTCTGAGGCTTATGTTAATGCAGGGAGAACAGTGGAGTTGAAAAGATGTGCCCGGAGCCGGAGGTTCTTTTTTGTCTTTTTAGCTATTTCTTCGATGCTTTTGAAGGCATTTCATGCTGCTCTCTTCCTCTTGTGCAGGTAGGTTTTAGGTTGGTCATCATGTTGACTTCTAGATCTAGGTACCCATAACTGCTGCATTCAGAGATGTTTGTTCCATTGAGAGTGAGTGGATATACTATGTTAGTGGTTATAAATATTTTCTTTTTATGCTGCCAAAATAATCAAGGAACTAAACAGATATTACCAGTATATTTACCTCACCACGTTGGATATCTAAGTAATTAGACCAGAGAGAAATGCTGTTTGCCTCTAAGCAAGCATGCATGGTTCTCTAATAAGTTTAAAGGCTAATATAAAAAACAACTGTTAAGTACAGATTAGATTCTTGTGAAGGCTTAGAGAAACATATACCTGGCTGTAGAATATTCATTTGTACAGACACTTGCCCTTCCCCCCTATCTACATAGGCCCCGGTGGAAAACCAATGGCAGGGCCTGCAGCCTTGGCTGGGGCAATATTAACATTTCAATGGGGCTAGGTGAAGTCCTGGGAGAAGTTACCTGAGGGGGATTGACTCTAACTGCTTTCCATTGATGTGGGCCTGTCTGGGCTGAAAAGTTACAAATGCTGTAGCCTGCTTTCCTCTGCACTCTTTGGCCTTTTGCCTTTTTGCCTTCTCCCTCTGTCCCATCTCTCCTTTCTCTTCGCTGTTGGGCCTTAGCACAGGGTAGCAGCCATCATTGCCTAGGATTCTAAACCTACAAATGACCAAGGCCCATTTAGGAGCCTAAAGTCTGGAGTTTTCCTATTGTGAAATTGTGTACCAGTATAAGTGTGAGTGAAGCCTTTGAAACTTTGCTGGATTCTCGAGTCTTTCTCTGCTGGCTGCCAATCCCCTGGGAAATAACAGGATCACCTGACCCTGATCCCAGATTTTGTCGGGGCATCCAGCATACTCCAACAAGTAGAGGTTCTGCAGAGATTTCCTGTTTCTGCTCCCAGATTTTGTCAGGGCACCCAGCGTACTCTGACAACTGATGGTATCTTAAAGGCTGACAAATATAATATATTTTCAAATAAATTATAAGAAATACATACTCTATATAAATTATAAGAAATATAGAAATATAAGAAATACATACTCTATATTCCATAGCACTCAGTAGTGTTTTTTTTTCATTTTGTCTTGTAATTTTATTTATTTATTTATTTGTTTATTTATTTATTTATTTATTTAGTTATTTATTTATTTCCGAGATCAGACGAGATCGGGCGCATTCAGGGTGGTATGGCAGTTTTTTTTTTTTTTGTTATTGTTGCACCTAGCAATGCTCAGGGGCTGCTCCTGGCTCTGTACTCAGGAATTACTCCTGGCAGTGCTGGGAAACCATATGGGATATGGGATGCCGGGATTGAAACCCGTTTGACTCCATGCAAGGCAAACGCCCTACCTGCTGCTCTGGCCCCCCAGTTGCTCTTTCATTTTTTTATTTTATTTATTTATTTATTTATTTATTTATTTATTTATTTATTTATTTTTGCATTTTTGGGTCATACCTGGCAGTGCTTAGGAATTACTCCTGGCTGTGCTGGGGGACTATATAGGATGTTCAGGATCAAACCTGGGTCATGCAAGGTAAGCACCCCATTTTCTGTACTGTCGCTCCCACACAGCCTGTTGCTTTTTTTTTTTTCTTTTTTTGGGGTCACACCCTGTGATGCTCAGGAGTTACTCCTGGTAATTTACTCAGGAATCACTCCCAGCAGTACTCAGGGGACCATATGGGATGCCGAGGATTGAACCTGGGTCGGGTGCATGCAAGGCAAACACCCTACCCGCTGGAGTATCGCTCTGGCCCCCTTGTTGCTTTTTTTTAAAAAACAACTTTATGAGGGTCCAAAGTAATTTAGTGATAGAGTACCTACCTAGTTTGCATGTGAGTCCTAAGTTTGGTCCCTGGTACCGTCAACAAAACATGTTTCTATTTGTTGCGTTTGTGAGAACCAGCAGCCCCCTACCCAAATAAATAAGTGAATGAATGAATGAATGAATGAATGAATGAATGGTCAACCAACTAGCCCTCCCAAAACAGTGACCCTGTTGGCTCCTGTTAAACTGGAAAGAAATATTTTTTATTTTTATTTTTTTATTTGGAAATGAAAAAAAATTTCCAAAATTTTTGACATGGGGCAGAGCTGCTACTGGCTCCTCACTGTGCCCAGCTGCTCATGAGGTGCCCGGGAGGGAGGGGGAGGTTCTAGCCCTGGCCCACCACCCCAGCAGAGCCTCACAACAAGCCAGACAACCCCCCCACTCCATGAGGACCTCCATTTTCCACATCCGGACTTCCTCCTCGTCAGAACTCCACCCAGCAGACCAGCCTATCACAGCCCAGCTCGTGTGACTGCAAGAGACCGGGTGGTTCATCAATAAATGCTGGATTTGAGATGACTACAAGAGTATGCTACCTGCACGGCAGAGCCTGGCAAGCTACCCGTGTCGTATTTGATATGCCAGATACCAGTAACAATTATAGACCTCATTCCCATGACCTGATGGAATGGTTTGAGGCTCTTTATGTTCCTGGAGCAAGCAGGTGCCCTTGGGCTATACTTGCATGAGACAGGTCATATGGAGATGTTACTGGTACCTGCTCGAGCAAATTGAAGATGAACGGGAAGACAGTGATACAGTGACAGTGATTTATTTATTTAAATTCTATTATGTCATCGTGACAAAATGCTCATATTTCATTTTCAAGGAGTATTCCAGCATACATCACTCCAACAGTGCACATTTTCAACCACCGATGACCTCAGATTATAGTCTTTAACCTTAATAAAATTATTCAGTACAAATGAGAAATTAATTGCAACAACCAAAATAAATTTTAAAAAGCAAATGCACAAGAATGTAGCTATAGAAGCCAGTTATTAAGGTGCTTCCCTTACCTAAATTCAGCTGACCAGGGTTCAATCCCTGGCACCAAATACCCCTTGAGCACTGAGCTAGGAGAAAATCCTGAGAGTAGTTGGGCATGCCCCCAAAAAAACACAAAGTTATAAATGTAAAATGAATGTAGCTATTAGAACAGAAAACAGAACTCCTATGGTACAATAGCCCTAAAGATTTAGAATGTACAAAAATATATTTTCCTTTGGCCATATGAGAATTGGGGGAAAAGGTAAGTAGTTTGTCTTGGAATATTGTCTTCATTTTTTAATTTATGATGTAAATTTCAAACTGAAAATTCCAGAAAGAATTAAAAAACAGATGAAATGAAATCCATGTTCTTCCCTGGGCATTAATCATTCTGCCACCTGCTACAAAGTATTATGGAAATAATGTATTTAATTTCACATTCTGGCAAAGAAAATTTGGACAACATGTTAAAATATTTTCTTCACACACTCAAAAAAACTTGAATTGCTTGTATGATCAGTGCAATTAGCTGCTCACTAGCTCAGCAATATTTTAAAAATAGAATACAGTTTGAGAAAGAATACATCTGAAATGGCATTGAGAAATATTATTCAGCTAAATGGCTAATTTACATGGCTAAAGTTACATAATATTTACTTTCAATAAACATAATATTCCATCAAACATTATTGTTCAATCCTGAGTTGTGTAAGAGCCAATATTCTATTTGTCAAATATTGTTTATAAATTTTTTCAGTGCTGATTTATATTGTTTTAAATATACTTTTTTCATTATGTAATATAGCAAAACAGTATATATTACAACAAAAATTCATAGTTCATATAGTATCATTATGTGATAATTTTTGTAACAAAATGTGAAATTATTAAGACAGTAATATCACAATTAAAACGAAACTGTCATAAATTGAATCCTGTTATAAAATAGATATCGTGTGACATGACATAGCACTTGTTTCTTTATTTTTTATTTTCTTTTTGATCTTTGAATTACATCTGGCGATGCTCATAGGTTACTCTGTCTCTGTACTCAGTAATTACTCCCTGTTGGTACTCAGGAACCACATTGGATGCTGGTGATCAAACCACAGTTGGCTGCATGCAAGGCAAACACCCTACCCACTGTCCTATGGATAGCACTTTTGGACCAGCACTTGTTTCTTTAAGTTCAGTGAATTTTAGAATTAGATATCTTGAGCAAACTCAACATTTCTATCACATGCTATACCCAGAGTCCTGAAGTGCCTTGTGATTGAATATGGCATTACAAGAGCTTACGTTTAAAATGAATGCATCATAATACTGAATAGAACTCTATTTTTTGAAAAAAATCATTTTGGAATTAAAGTACTACAATTGCTTATACATATGCATATAGTGTACAAATAATATAAAATGTATAACAAAGTTAAAAATAAGATGTTGTAATAACATGATTAAAATTTACCATAAACAACTGAGGCAGATTATTCAAATGTATATTCATTAATATACAACAAACCTATGATGGATTTCTGTGCACTTATGTGTTGAGATTACTGTTACAACTTTAAAAAATTAAATTAATAAAAAAGTAAAAATTCATTATAACCATTTTTTTTTCAGGAAATAAGTGGAGAAAATGCTTTTGTTAAATTGAAGGTAGGAACGAAGGAAAGACAACACACCTAGTGGAAATAGCTATTATGATGCTGTCATGGTTAAAATAAAAAATAAAATATAGTCAAGAGGAATTATTATACATAACAAGTATTATACAGAACAAATATTATTAGCCTCTGATTACAGCTTTTAGATCAAATGCAATTTTAGTAGCATGGTTTAGTTTAACTGCATACTTTCCATGGAAAGGTGTTTGTTTGCTGTGTAAAGATATTAAACAAACAAACTCCACATAACATAATAAGAAATTTCTTTGAGAAAGGAGGATAGAATTATCTAAAGATTGCTTTAAAAACTCATTACATTTATGTTAGATAGAAAACCAATTTTTATTTTGCAGTGCCTGATTTTATGCACACGAACACACATGCACACACACAGGAACATCATAGTAACATGAAAACACTATTGTATCTGTGGGGTATGAAAAGAAAACTTTGAAATTATCAGTTGATCACTTGACATCCTGTTATTCATAAATTTGCTTGAGCAGGCGCCAGTAACATTTCCATTTGACCCTATCACGTGCCAGTGGAGCCCAATGGCATCTGGTTGCTTCAGGAATATGAAGAGTCTCAAACCTTTTGTTTAGGGTCTTGACAAAGAAGTCTGACTGTCTTGTAGGTAGACAGCCACATGATCTTTTGACATACTGTGGGATTCAGGCAGTAATGGCTCTAATCCAGCTGTCGCTCCCAAATTGCATTACATGTCCAGCCCATCTGATTTCCAAGCATTGGCAAACGTGACTGTGTCCCTGACCATGGAACACTGACGGGGGTTGGAACACCGGATACCTTCTCTCACTTGAATGAGGCGTGATATTCCAAGCATAGACCTTTCGATAGATCCAGAGACTCACAGACATGGGGCAGAGTGTTACTGGCTCTCCCTGTGCCCAACTAATCATGAGGCACCCGGGAGAGATGGCGGGTTCTAGCTATGGCCCGCAACCCCAGCAGAGCTTCACAAAAAACCAGACGACCCCCACTCCATGAGGGTCTCAATTTTCCACATCCAGACTTCCCCCTTGTCAGAACTCCACCCAGCAGACCAGCCTACCAGTGGCCATGCAGTTCATCAATAAATGCTGGATTTAGAGATGACTACAAAAGTATGCTACTTGCACGGCAGAGCCTGGCAAGCTACCAGTGTCATATTTGATATGCCAAATACCAGTAACAACTATAGACCTCATTCCCATGACCTGATTGAATGATTTGAGGCTCTTTATGTTCCTGGAGCAAGCAGGTGCTCTTGGTCTCTACTTTGCATGAGACAGGACATATGGAGATGTTACTGGTGCCTGCTCGAGCAAATCGATGATGAACTGAAAGAGTGATACAGTGATAAAGCTTTTTCGATTCCTCTTTGGAGACCCAATAGCATACTAATCCACCATTCATAGGGACCAGGTATTTGAGGCGTATGTTAATGCAGGGGGAATGGTGAAGTCGAAGAGATGTGCCAGGAGCCAGATTTTTTTTTTTGCTATTTATTCGATGCTTTTTAAGGCATTCCAGGCTGCTCTCTTCTTCCTGTGCAGTTAAGGTTTTATGTCATTCATTATGTTGTGTTATCAACCTAGGTACACATAACTGCTGCATTCAGAGAAGTTTGTTCCATTGAGAGTGAATGGGTCCTCTGGAATTACTTCATTTTTCATGAACATAGTTTTTTTGAGATTCAGCTGTAGACCTATCTTTCCACATTTTCGGTAAAAGTCAACCAGCATTTGTGCTGCTGGCTAATGTTTGGTGTTATTAGAACAAAGCCCTAAGAGAAGCTGAGGTGGTGTAGTTGCCAACAGTCTATCTTGACTCCCATACCTTCCATTTTAATTGTTGCATGATGTTCTTGAGGTTGGTGCTGAAGAGTTCAGGTGAAAAGGTATCACACCCTGCCGAACCCCTCTTTTGACATCAATGATCACTTCTTTGTAGAATGGTGAGATCCTGGTGGTGAATCCATAATGCAGCTCACAAAGGATCTTGATGTATTTGGTTTGAACGCCCTGTTTGGCTAGGGCTTTGATGACTGCTTCAGTCTCCACAGAATCAAAAACTTTCTTTAAATCAATTAACATGAGACAGAGCGGCATCTGGAACTCCCTACAAACTTAAATGAGTTTGGTTACCATGTGGATATGGTTGATTGTGCTGAATCCTTTCTAGAAGCCAGCTTGCTTGCATGGTTGCCCTTATTCTAATGTTATGCCAATCCTTTTCAGGATGACCTAAGTGAAGAGTTTGTAGATGACAGACAACAGGCAGATGGGGCGATAATTGCCAATGTCGTGGATGTCTCCCTTCTTGAACAGTAGAACTGTCCCGCTGGTTTTCCATTGGGAGGACACCTTGCATTCAGACAGGTAGCCTTTGAAGAACCAAGCCAGTGTATTGATGAGTACCGATGGCAGATTCTTTAGTGTTTGGGTCTGACATGTCTGGGCCTGGTGCTATTTCCTTCTTTACTGACGAAATGGCATGTCGGATTTCAGAAGGGAAAACATTGGGGAACGACATACCCATCCTGAGGAATTGGTATGTGGGCAGGTGGACGTGACTATCAAAAAGATCTGAATAGAAGTAATAGATAATCTTCTCCATTGTCTTTCTGGAAGATGTGACAGATCCATCAGGAATTTTGAGGGCAGTCATCTTGGTCTTATAGTTGGAGAAAAACAGGCGGGGCGTTGCGAATGCTTTTCCAGGCTTCTGCTGCATCTTCCAGTATTTCTACTCTTCTCTCTTTGGAGGTCTTCATTTATAGTTTCTTTGCACTGCTTTGCAGGCTTGAATGTTAGCATTTGGTCACCTGAGGCTCATTCCTTGCCATATTGGTGAATGAGCTCAAGAGGTTTTGAAGATAGGCGTCCTTTTTGTGGCTTTCTCTCAGCATTCTTTGCACAATCATGGGGTTGCTGAACCAGTTGGTTTTTTTCTTCATCGATGATATCATTGATGGTGTCTTCCCATGTGGCTGCAGTGGTGCCAAAGAGTTCCCACTTGGTGGTCATTCTGGGAGTTCTCTTCTTAACTTTGCAGCCTTTTCTCCCCGTTGCGTGAAGTAGAATTTTGCATGAAGGAGACGGTGGTCCGATTCTTTTTTTGGAGTATTGGGACGACAGGAACATCGGTCAGGCAAAATCGTCGATTGAAGATGATGTGGTCAATTTCATTGTGGAACTGTCCACCAGGGGATTCCCAGGTCCAACATTTCGATTCAGCCTTCTGGAACTGTGAATTCCCATGAATGGTCTTGATGGACATGATGTATTCAGATTGTCTCTCACCCTGTTCGTTCAAATCTAGGCCATGGGTCCCAATGTGGAGTTCTTCTGCTGATCTTCTTGGTTCTATCTTGGCATTAAAATCAATGACTATGATCTTGTCGAAGGTGTGATCTTTTTATAGAACTCCTCCAGTTCCATGTAGAATTTCTCAATTTCTTCTTCCTTGTATGTGGATGTTGGTGCTTAGACAATGAAGATTGATATTGCTGGCATTGGTCACATCTCTTCAAATGTAAGTGTCCTATATGGTGTGTTAGGCATTCAAATGTATCATTGCTCATGGCCATGTTTGTCCTGACAAGGACACCCCTGCCTCCGATGCCTCTTTCTTCGCATGTTTCGAGGAACAGTTCTTCTCCGGTGTCGAAAATGGTGTGGTGCGATTGACTCCTCATCTCAGTCAGACCAATGGTGTCATACTTGATCTTTTGTGCTTGCACCATCAGGTCCTCGATATATGCTTTGGTGGCCAGTGTGCGTGCATTGAAAGTACAGACTGTCATTTTATTCCTTCTTCATTTTGGCAGCTTAGTATGGCCCTGAAATTTTATCAGGCCCTCCTTGTTTGTTCTTCTTAGTGCTGCCATATTAAGGGGCTCTTTCAGGGTCAAGAAGATGAACACTTTTATTACTGGTTTTGGCATATTGAATACGCATTGGAAAGCCTGCCAAGTTCTGCCACGCAGCGGTTATACTCTTAGTAGCTCGCTAGGCTAAGCACTGCCAGGATTAATTCCTGAGTGCAGAGCCAGGAGTGACCCTCGATCATCACTGAGTGTGCTGTCGCTCTCTGCCCTGACAAGTAGGACATACCCTTCAGCAGCTCCATGTAGCTGGAGGTCACATGGCCTGTGCCCCAGTCATCCCTCTGGTGGTCCTTGTTGAGCGCAGTGAACATAGTGGTGGTAATTATGGTAAAGAAAGATGACCGCTGGGTGTCGGTCATTGTGTCCCCCCACTTGCTGGGTCTGAGGCCCTTCTGGTGTCGCCTAGGAAGGGGGTGCCGCAAACTTAGGGGCTCCCCGACCTTACAATCACCTCTCACTGCGATTTGTAATTATAGAATGTATTTTGGTAGTCTACTTCATTTTAAATTTAAAGGGAAAATAACTGATTGCCTCCTCACATACTTTATTTTATTTTATTTATATATATATATATATATATATATATATATATATATATATTGCTTTTTGTGCCATACCTGGCAATGCTCAGGGTTTCTCCTGGCTCTGCACTCAGGAATTACTCCTGGAAATCCTCAGGGGACCATATGGGATGCCGGGATTGAACCCAGGCCGGCATGGGCCGTCCGCGTGCAAGGCAAACTCCCTACCCTCTGGGCTATCGCTCCAGTCTACAACTTTATAGCTATACCTAATGTCTTACTAATAAAACATTTCCCAGTTAGTACAAATGACAATGTAATTGCAAATAAGAAAATACCATAGATTATAACACTTATTAAGTTATATCAGATCAGCATCAAGGTCATCTGTAATGGATAAAATGGAACTATAATAGTAAGTCTTTACTTTTTCTTACTTTCTCAATCTATCTTTTGAACTATTAAAAAAACATAATCTAAATTTAACCATATTTTTACCTTTCAACTTGTCTATGGTAATCAGTCATAGAGAATGAGATAGACAAATTCATGCAGTCAGATAAAGACTTAAATATTCCCAGACAGCCCCAAGTGAGAGTAGAGGGTGGATGTTTATTTAATACAGTTTTACTCCCCCAACCTCTTTCCAACTACATGAAGTTACTGTTTGTGTTTCCTGAGACACTGAAGATATTAGTAAGCACAGAATAAAAAGATATTAGTAAGACAATCCAATTTATAATAGGACCTCAGAAATTTAAGTACCTCAGAATCAGTTTAACTAAAGGGGTGAAGGACCTTAACAAATCTACTACAAAGCACTACGTCAAGAAATAAAATAGGACATGAGGAAATGGAAACAAATCTGCTGCTCATGGATTGGAAGGTTAATATTGTCAAAATGACAATATTCCCTAAAGCATTGTACAGATTCAATGCAGTCCCTATAGGATAACCATGAAATTTTTCAAATAAATGTTTCAAACACTGTTAAAATTTATATAAAAAATAACCCCATGTATAGCTAAAACAATCATTGGGGAAAAAGAAGAAAAGAAGCATCACCTTTCACAAGTACAAACTCTATTAAAAGCAGTAATAATCAATACAGAATGGTATTGGAACAAAGGCAGACTGACAGATCAATGGAACAGTGGTGAATATTCTAGTATAGACCCTCACATATTTGATTAACTAATTTTTGATAAGGGAGCAAGAAATATGATGCTGAGCAAAGGGAAGCCTCTTTAACAAGTGGTCCTTAGAAAATTGGATAGCTACAGAATAAAAAATTAACTCAGACCTCCTTATAGCACCAGGCACAAAAATTCAGATCAAAATGGATTAAAGATCTCAATACATAAGGCACCTGGAGCAAAATGTGGGCAGAATCTTACAGGACATTGAAACTAAAAGGAATTTCAAGAGTGAAACACTGCTCACCAAGCAGAAGGATGCACAGATAAACAAATGAGACTAAATTAAACTAAGAAGCTTCTGCACCTCAAAAGAAATGGTGACCAAGATACAAAGATTTCCCACAGATCAGCAAAAAATTACCCAGTACCCATCACTCATGTGAGAGAAAGAATCCAGAGTTCTAACCTCCTTCGCTATTCCAGAATCAGGGACGCTGTCTCGTTTGCCAAGGCATCGAAAATCAGATGGGCTGGACATGTAATGCGATTTGGAGATGACCTTTCCGAATGGATACCACGGGATGTCAAAAGATCATGTGGCCACCCACCTACAAGATGGTCAAACTTCCTTGTCAAGACCCTGAAGGAACGGTTTGAGGCTCTTCATATTCCTGAATCAACCAGATGCCATTGGGATACATTGGCATGTGATAGGGTCCAATGGAAATGTTACTGGCGCCCGCGCTCAAGCAAATCAATGAATAACGGGATTCAAGTGATCAAGTGATCAAGTGACCCATCATAAGGGGTTAATATTAAGAGATTGACGGGAGAATTTTAAAAAGAAAAAATCATTCAACCCCATCAAAAAATGGGGAGGAGAAAAGTATAGAATCTTACTAAAAAAGGATATAAAAATTTCACATGAAAAAATTTCTCTAAATGGCTAATCATCAGTGAGATGCATAGCAAAACTACAATGAGATATCATCTCCCACCACAGAAACTGGCAAAATTAAAAAGAATAAGAGTAACTAGTGCTGGCATGAATATGGTGAAAAGGGGTTTCTCCTCCATTTTTGGTTGGAATGATAATATGTCGAGCCATTTATAGGAAAAAAAGGGCATTTCTCAAAAAGCAAGAAATTGAACTTTGGTATGACCCAGCAATACCACTACTAGGAGTATACTCTAGGGGCCGTAAAACACACAACAGATATGCCATCTTCCCAACTATGTTCATTGCAGCACTACTCACAAAGCCAGAATCTGAGAACAAGTACTCAAGAACAGATGACCAGTTAAAGAAGCAATGGAACATCTACACTATGGAACATTATACAGCTTTCAGTGAAAAAGTAAGCTATGAAATTAGCTTATAAATAGATGGATGTAGAGAGTATCGTGCAGAGTAAAGTGAGTCAGAAGGAGGAGGGAGGGAAACAGAATGATTGCACTCATTTGTGGATACAAATAAAACATAATATGAGACTTATACCCAAGAACAGTAGAAACAAGGGTCAGAATGAGTGGCCCAAGTTTGGAAACATGCCTCAAGTGCTGGGGGATAAGGTAGTTGTGATAGAAAAGGGATCAATCTGAAAAATATAGTTAGAAATGATCAATCTGGGTAAGAACTCCATGCTGAATGTGGTAAAGGAATGAATATGATAACCTCTCAGTATCTATAGTGCAAACCTAATGCCCAAAAGAATAGAGAGAGAGGAAGAGAGGATTAGAAAGACAGACAGAGAGAGAGACAGTAACAGAGAGAGACAGACAGACAGACAGAGACAGAGTGACAGAGAGAGAAGGCCTCACATGGAAACAGACAGGTGGGATTGGAGGTGATGAGAGGAAAATGGAGGCCACTGGTGGCAGGAATTGTATACAATACTAGAAGGATGAATATCGGACCACTGTGTGGTCCGATAAAAGAATGACAAAAACAGTTCTGTAATTGAAAAAGAGTAAGCATTGGACACTTTTCATGAAAAAAGTGAAATTTTATCCTGAACATATTTCATGAAAAACTAACATTTTATTCTGATAAAAAAATCCAATGAGTACATTAAGAGGAAAAAATAGGATAATTCACATAGCCAATCAACATGTATCTTAGAGTGTAGAGTCAGCACAGTTTTATTTTAATTTTTGCACATGTTGCCCCTACATGTAGAAAACCCTGAACCATTTTATTCTATTCTGTCTAGGTTCATTTTGGCTGACCATTTATTCTAAGAACTAAACAGTTTATGCACAATCATATTGACCTGGGTGCTATAATTAGCAAATAATTTACCACAGAATATATTTTAAAATCTTTTCCAGCAATCATTTGCAATCAATATTCAGTTTTACATATGAAATAGTATAACAATGGTAATCCAAGAAAGTGGTAAAATCACCATTAGCCAATTGTAGGATTTGTATAGAATACATAATTATGATTACTTTTATGCATTGCTATACAAAACAAAATTTACACTTGTTTAAAATATTTATGAAATGTGTGATTTACTTATTAATTTTCTGTACTTCACAGTCTAATTTGGGTCCAACCATGATGATTACAATCTTCTAAGAGAAGAGCAAAAAATGAAGCAAATAAAACCAGAAACAGTAATTTTAATTATTCAATATAAATTATTTTCTGAAATACAAATCAGTGTGATATTTAATATTTTTACACTTCCTCATTCACTTGATCACTTGATATTATTAAAAAATTTTTTTATTTTAATAAGGCAATGAGAAACAACAACATCCTGTTATTCATCGATTTGCTGGAGCGGGCGCCAGTAACATTTCCATCTGACCCTATCACGTGCCAGTGTAGACCAAAGGCATCTGGTTGCTTAAGGATTACAAAGAGTCTCAAAACGTTTGTTCAGTGTCTTGACGAAGAAGTCTGACCATCTTGTATGTGGGCGGACACATGATCTTTTGACATCCCATGGAATCCAATCAGTAATGGCTATAGTCCCAGCGGTAGTCTCCAAATTGCATTACATGTACAGCCCATCTGATTTTGATGCCTTAACAAAAGAGATAGCGTCCCTAAATCTGGAACAGTGAAGGAGGATAGAACTCGGGATTCCTTCTCTCACTTGAGTGAGGTGTGATATTCCAAGCATAGTTCTTTAAATTCCTCTTTGGGAGACCCGAATAGTGTTCTCATCCTGTTTTCATAGAGTCCAAATCTCTGAGGCATATATTATACAGGGAGAATGGTGGAGTCGAAGAGATGTGCCCAGAGAGTGAGGTTCTTTGTCTTTTTTGCTATTTATTTGATGCTTTTGAAGGCATTCCATAGCACGCTCTTCCTCCTGTGCAGTTAAGGTTTTAGGTCGTTCATCATGTTGACTTCTTGACCTAGGTACACATAACTGCTGCATTCAGAGATTTTGTTCCATTGAGAGTAAATGGGGCCTATGGAACTAGTTCATTTCTTTGTAAACATGGTTTTGTTGAGATTCAGCTGTAGACTTATCTTTCCACATTCTCGGTCAAAGTCAGCCAGCATTTGTGCCGCTTGGCTAATGTTTGGTGTTATTAAAATGATGTCATCAGAGAAGCAGAGGTGGTGTAGTTGCCGACCATCTATCTTCACTCCCATTCTCCCTTCCCATTCTAATTGTCGCATGATGTTAACAAGGTTGGCGCTAAAAGAGTTTAGGTGAAATGGTATCACCCTACTGAACCCCTTCTTTGGCATCGATGATCACTTCTTTGTAGAATGGTGAGATCCTGGTGGTGAATCCATTATAGAGCTCACGAAGGATCTTGATGTATTGAACGCCCTGTTTAGTTAGGGCTTTGATGACCACTTCAGTCTCCACAGAATCAAAGACTTACTTTAAATCAATGAATGTGAGACAGAGCAATCTGGAACTCCCTGCAAAACTTCAGTGAGCTTGGAGTTACTGTGTGGATATGGTTGATTGTGCTGAATCCTTTTCAGAAGCCAGCTTTCTTGCATGGTTGTACTTCATCTAATGTTCTGCCATTCCTGTCCAGGATGACTCCAGTGAACAGTTGTAGATGACAGACAACGGGCGGATGGGGTGATAGTTGCCAATGTCGTGGGTGTCTCCCTTCTTTAACAGTAGAACTGTCCTGCTGGTTTTCCATTGGGAGGGCACCTTGCATTCAGACAGGTAGTGTGTGAATAGCCGAGCCAGTGTATTGATGACCAACGGCAGATACTTCAGGTGTTCGGGTCTGACTTTGTCTGGGCCTGGTGCTATTCCCCTTCTTTACCGACAAAATGGCATGTCAGAATTCAGAAGGGAGAACGTTGGGAATGACATATCCATCCTGTGCAATTTGATATGTGGGTTGGTGGATGTGGCTATCAATGAGATCTGAGTAGAAGTCATGGATAATCTTCTCCATTACCTTTCTGGAAGATGTGTTAGATCAATCAGGACGTTGGAGGGCAGTCATCTTGGTCTTATAGTTGGCAAATGCTTTTCCTGGCTTTTGATGCATATTCCAATATTTCTGCTTTTCTCTTTGAGGTCTTCCTTTATCGCTTCTCTGCACTGCTTTGCAAGCTTGCATGTTACCATTGGTCACCTGAGGCTCGTACCTTGCCACATTCCTCATTTTTGAATAAAATAAACTTACTCATTATTGAATAAAATAAAATAAAATTCCTCATTATTAAATAAAGTGAAAATCTTACTTACGTATTTATCCTTAATGCCCTATGTATTGGAATAAATATTTTTGTATACTGCATATGTTCATGTAATATCAAATTTTTGTGTTTAGAAATGAGTTTTATACAATAATGAAGTCATATGGTTAATTTTAAGTTTAACTTCTATTGTATTTTATGATGGAGGAAACACCACATGACAGTGTTCAGAGATATTTTTTGGCTCTGCACTCAGGGATCAATCTTGATCCTTATCAGGGAATTGCAAGCTATGTTTTGAACCAAACATGGTGATAAGCATGATAGTCAATTTATACTACTCATAACTTCCTTTACCCCACGACTCATTTTGTTTCTTTGGGGACCACATAGAAACAATCTATATATCCAGCACACTATATGGTTATTTCTAAGAACTTAATTAAAAAAAATTTAACTGCACAAATGTCTAGAACCCCTAAGAGCAGATATATTCTGCCATATAAGCATAATGGAATAAAATTAATTTCTTAAAATGAGCATTAATTGAACTAATCAATCCGCATTTAATTTCAAACATAATCTAATAGATTTTATATTAACAAAATGATATGTATTATAAATTTAAAGCCAAATTCAGGGTTCAGTGAGATAATATATAGAGGATTGGATGTTTGAATTGCACACAGCCTACCCTGGTTCCATCACTGGTGTCCTATATGGTCTACCATATAGAGCACTACCAGGAGTGATCCCTGAGTGCAAAGTAGGAATTAACATTTGAGTATCATCAGAGTTATTACTGCAAAAAAAAATTTAAAAAAAAGAAAAAAACTAAATTCAAGTAGTTATTTTTAATTATTAGCCAAATCTAATTTTATAGTATCACTGTATCACTGTATTCCCCTTCATCATCGATTGGCTCAAGCGGGCACTAGTAACATCGCCATATGTCCTGTGTCATGCTAGTAGAGCCCAAGGGCATCTGCTTGCTCTAGGAACATAAAGAACTTCAAACTATTCCATCAGGTCATGGGAATGAGGTCTAAAATTGTTACTGGTATTAGGCATATCAAATACGACATGGGTAGCTTGCCATGCTCTGCTGTGCGGGTAGCATACTCGTAGTCATCTCTAAATCCAGCATATATTGATGAGCCGAGCTGTGATAGGCTGGTCTGCTGGGTGGAGTTCTGACAAAAGGCAAGTCCGGATGTGGAAAATTGAGGCCCTCATGGAGTGGGGGGGTCGTCTGGCTTGTTGCAAGGCTCTGCTGGGGTGGCAGGACAGGGCTAGAACCCACCATCCCTCCTGGGTGCCTCGTGTGCAGCTGGGCACAGGGAGAGCCAGTAGCAGCTCTGCCCCCATGTCTGTGAGTCTCTAGATCAGCCTACCTGAGCCGTTTTTAAAAAAAAGACTGCTGCAGGGTAGATCTTGATGTGCTGGGCTGTGATAGGCTTGTCTGCTGGGTGGAGTTCTGATGAGAGGGAAGTCAGGATGTGGAAAATGGAGGCCCTCATCGAGTGGGGGTCGTCTGGCTTGTTGCAAGGCTCTGCTAGGGTGGAAGGCCAGGACTAGAACACGTCATCCCTCCTGGGCACCTCATGAATTCCTGGGCACAGGGAGAGCCAGTAGCAGCTCTGCCCCATGTCTGTGATATTTATAGTATATCAAGAAGTTAATTTTAAACAGAGAACTTCAAATATATTAAACTAATTTAAATTATTACTAAGTAAATTATACATTATAATATTTTCTGTGATTCGGATATTATTATTGAATTAAAATATTTTAGTACTCCAAAGTCCAAATATCTTTTGAGACAATTTAACACATTAATAAGGAGTGGGGCTAAGGTACTCAGAATATGTGAATTGCAATTTTACACATTTTCCATGAATTATAAATCATTATTTAATAAATTAAGACAACCAGCTATGATTATAGCTGTAAGTGAAACACAATACCACCTCAGTAGATCACTAGACATCCCGTTGTTCATTGATTTCCTCGAGAGGGTGCCAGTTACATTTCTATTTGACCCTATCACGTGCCAGTGTAGCCCAATGGCATCTGGTTACTTCAGGAATATGAAGAGCCTCAAAACGCTCGTTCATGGTCTTGACAAAAAAGTTTGACCATCTTGTAGATGGGCAGACATGTGATCTTTTGACGTCCTGTGGGATCCAGCCAGTAATGGCTCTAGTCCAGCGATCATCTCCAAATTGCATTACAGGTCCAGCCCATCTATCTCCACATCCCTCTCGGAGAGCGATTTATCTCCACACCCCTCTCAGAGAGCCCTGCAATCAACTGAGAATGTACCATCCGCATGGCAGAGCCTGGGAAGCTGTCCGATGCGTATTCAATATGCCAAAACCAGTAAAAAATGTGTATCTTCCCAGTAATAGCACCTCATTTTTATAAAAATATTTTGAATTATTTTCAAGAAATAGGATCATATGATTCAGCCCCAAAACAAAAGTAACAATATACAGTTTTTAGTTTCCTTATGTAAATTATAACAAATTTCACCAATAATTTTACTTAAGATTACATCTGATCCCAGGGCCTGAGAGAGTAGTTGACTGCATGTCGTCAATCTCAGTTTGATTCCCAGAAACATGTGGTACTCAAGAGTACTTCCTGAGTACTTTTACCATTTTTCAAATGGCTGAGTGAGGCCATTTGCAAACCCTCATAAGCTGGAAACTGATTGTCCAGCGAGATAACAGCAGGACTCATGGCACCTAGATGAAGTCAGAGCATTACTAATTGACTCATCATGTACATTTTCCTCATTTCATGTATTGAATAAAGTAGATGAGGGTCTGTGAGGTTTGGAAGTGTCAGCACTGGGAGAACACATCACCACTGAGAAATGTACTTTTCTATTCTAGGAGCACAAGTGCAGAAGAAATCTTAGAGAGCAGAGGATGCTTAATTTCCAGCAGAGGATGTTCTTGAATTTCCAGAACAGGAAATTCAAGTAAATGCACCAGAGTGACATAAAGCACTCAAAAAAAAAAACATGCAGTCTCCAAAGGAAAGCATGACAATTTCAATACCCAGCAAGAGGAATGATGGAGTTGATCCACCAGAGAGATTTGTCTCCACTAGCTATTCTGGTTCTTGACGTCAAGCACCAGATGTTGATGTTGGCGCCTGAGTGTTTAGAACACCCAAAAAGGTTGAGTAAAGCATGCACAAAGAAGCTTCCACGAGCCACTTCAAGAGAATAGCTCTGCTCTCTTAGGTGGAAAAAGATATTTATATTGGAGAAAGTTAGGTATGAACTTTGTATAGGCCAATCAGGTAGAATATGAGAAGGGATTGAAAGAGGGTGTATTCTTTTTTTTTATTTGAAATATGCTCATGTAGAGTTTTGGTTCTACAGTGTTCCAACAAGCACCCTCCACCCAAACCCATCTCCCATCACCAATGTCCCCACCTCCCTCCCCCTCCCGCACCTCAACCACTTGGCGGGTTCTGAATGTCATTTCTTTCCTCTTTATATCTCCTTCCCACCAAACTTTCCTGCTCTTCATGGAATGCAGTGCATTAAAAGACATCACTGTTTCACTATTTTAGTGGACCTTGCGGCCGCAAGCAGCCACGCGACCTGGGCTCGAACTGGTTTTGCTCTGTTCAACTGGTCGAGAGGCAGTTTCCCAGCATCTGGACAGCAAAAATGGTGGCTAGTGTGATGGGCAAGTCTCATCTGGCTGCTTCCGGGACCCCCCAGAGGCGACAGGCCCACTCCCAAAGCCCATCTGCCCTCCTCGGGGTTCCATGGTCAGCTAGGCCCGGCACGAGCCGAGTTCCAGCCTCCCCCCAGCCACTTGTGAGCCTCTGGGTGCTGGCCCGCGGGCAGCTCCTGGGCGGTGCCACCAGGCTCAACAAAATGGAGGGGGGAAAGGGCGACCACGCCTCCATCTGACGACTTCCCAGTGATTCCCGCTTCTGGGAGCCGCCTACCTGGGCTCGAACTGGTTTTGCTCTGTTCAACTGGTCGTGAGGCAGTTTCCCAGCGTCCGGACAACGAAAATGGTGGCTAGTGTGATGGGCGAGTCTCATCCGGCTGCTTCCGGGACCCCCCAGAGGCGATGGGCCCACTCCCCAAAGCCCATCTGCCCTCCCTCGGGGTTCCATGGTCATCTAGGCCCGGCATGAGCCGAGTTCCAGCCTCCACAGCCACTTGTAGAGGGTGTATTCTTAAGCTTAATCAGGTAGGGTGTGAAAAGGGACTGAAACAGGGTGCGTGCTTCTGTACAGGATGTGTACTTAATGTGTTTAACTACAGTCTGACAGCTAGTAATGGTAGCAGACAAGGATAAACTTTTACAATCCAGTACTGACTCATTATCACAATTTTAAATTTTGGATAATTTAGTTCATACAGCTTTCTAAATATTAAAAATTGGCCTCTAGTCATTTTTATCTCCCATGTCCATCTGTGAACATCTATCAACTTTTACTAAAGTGCAATAATCTGAGAATATTACACAACTATAATTATAAGTGTATTTTAAAGATATTGTGTGATTTGGAAAAAAATTTTATCCAGGCTCTTCTTTCTACTAAATATTCAAAACCAGGCATATTTTTTTTCTCTCATGATCTTAATTTTTGTATTTATAAATTGCAATATAGAGTTACAGTGATTAAAATGTACTTATTTTTAATATACAAGATATCCCTGGTACTGATAATATCATATAAAATATTATTACTTTTCATATTTTTGCCATGCAAAAACTTGCTTGATTTTTGTCAAGAAAATGGAGTTTCCTATGAATTTCACTGGAAGTCACTAAGATTATAACATATGTATTTGATTATTTTGTTGTTTCGGTTTTCTGTACCACACCTAAACCTGATCATAAGCTATTCCTGCTCTATATTGACTATTTACTGGTTGAAGTGAAAGAGAGCTTTGGACCCACAGGACCCATCAGAGGTCACCAAAACCTGGTTGATCTCTTTTAATAGTTTCAGTGGAAATTTGTTGTAGTGATAAAGGCAATGAAACTACACACCCTTGGTCCTTCTGGTAATGGAATTCCAGATGTTCAATTAATTGATGATATGCTGATAGGCAAAAGAGAGTGTCAGGATAAAAGAAAGCAAATTGCCTCTCCTCCTTCTGTTTTAGAGCTTGTTTGAGGGGCAGTGTTGGAGTATGAGAAAAGATCAACACTACTGCTGAATTTAAAGGAAGCTATACAAAGATTTTTCAGGGACCCTCTAAGCCATATGTGGAATTTATGGGTAAATTGAGGGATGCAATTCACAGACAGATTAGGGATAAAGAAATTCAACAACACCTGTCTAGAAGGAACTAGACATTTTTATGAATGGGTTGCAAATGTTCTATCTTTCCAGATTTACCCCTGCTCTTTGCTGCACCCCAATCCCCAATCACTGCTATAGCTCAGTTATCTGGCCATTAGAGTGGCTCTATTTACACAGCAAGCAACCTTTCACCCTTATGCCTTGTCACTTGTCTTTCTGTTGTTCATCAATTTGCTCAAGTGGGCACCAGTAATTTCTCCAGTTGTTGGGAATGAAATCCATTATTGTAACTGTTTTTGGCATATTGAATACACTATGGGTAGCTTGCTAGGCTCTGCCATGGCTCTGGGTTCATCCCAGGGTGCCCAGTCTTTTTTATATCAGGCCATCAATCATCCAGGGCCCAACAGGCAGAACCCTAGGTGTAGACAAGCCTGTCTCCTGTCTGCCACCTGCCGATGCAGCTGGGCACCACAGCCACACATTTGGTGCTAATAGCCAATCTTATAATTAAAGGGAGACTGAGAGTGCAAACTCTACTGGACTTCAACCCTAATGTAATTGTCCTACCCACTCCCAAGGAAGAAATTGAATCCATTTTGTCCCTTAGTGATATTCTTCAAAAGCTTTAGGGGACTTTTCCGTAAAATTCCCAAATCAAATATATCACTGGTATCCCCTATAGTCCTCAGGGACAACATATCATTACTGTCCTTGGAAATCAGAGAATTTTTTCAAGAGGACACCTTTTGCAATTTCTTCCATAATCCATTCCTTCCCCAGTCCCAATGATCCAATGTGTTATATGATTCTCAATGGCAAAGGTGAAATCCTTGGCCATTCACCAACCACAACAGTGTTTATGAATTACAATTCTGATCAACAAGTGTAACTTGCTACTTTCATTTATTTACTCTCCTGTGTGTTAGGCCCATGTAACATAGAGAGTGACTCAGCTTACATGATCAATCTTTTTCCTGAGATTGTGCCCACTCCTCTAAATGCCCATAGCCCTGTGGTTCAGGATTTGCTTCAGCAACTAAACATTATTTTACAGAAATGCATCAACCTGATGTTAATCATACATACTAGTACTCATTCTGGATTACTCGGAACAATGGCTCATTGAAATGAAACAGCAGATGGCCTAGGCACATCTGATTTTTACCTTATCTGTAGAAGAGCGTCAAGCCTTAGATACAAACATCCACCACCATATGTACATTATAGCGCCCATTAGGACAAGTCAGACAAACTGTCCATGCTTGTCCTGTCTGTGATGCTCTACATTGTACTCTCTATGTGACTGGAGCTAACCCCTGTGGTTTACAGACAGATGAATCATGGCAATGGATATTATGCATGTTAACCTCTTTCCAAAAACACCTTTTCTTCATGTAGTAGTCAACATTATTCTCGTATCATATGGGCTGTCCTTTTGACTACTGAAAGATTTAAGCTACTTGCTCCTTTATGTTACAATGTTTTCCTGTAACAGCATCTCCTATGTCATCAAGACTGATAATGACCCAGCCTTTATTAGTCAAACTTTCCGATCCTTCTGTGATGAATGCCAAATCAAATATATCATTGGCATCCCCTATAGTCCTCAGGGACAAGGTGTCATTGAACATGCTCACAGTATCCTCAAAACTCAATTATTGAAAAGAAAAAAGGATTATGCCCCCGCATATCTCAAACACTATTCTCTTTAAATTTCTTAAATTTATCTCAAGGACAAACCTTATACAGCTGTGAACAAAACCTTCAAGAAGGTGTAAAGGTTCAGAAACCAGTTAATTCATCTATCTGGGTGAAAATTGAGAAAGACAGGGTAGCAGGTCACCTCCTCATTCGAGGAAAAGGCTATGCTTATATTTCCACAGAGGGAAGCCCCACCAAGAAACTCTGGGTTCCATTACACTTGTCAGAAATTGAATGCACCAAGATGCAAAAGATGTCCAGCTCTTTTAACGTGAAGCCACACAAAGGAATTAACACAAAGAGTAAAAATTGCTCTCAAATCCCCCTGCCGCTGTGTCACCCCTAAATAATATTAATCTTGTGTTGTAATCCCTTGATGCCTCATTTTGAGATGAAGAACCTCTTTTTAAATATTTTATTGCTTTTGTTCACAGGAATCTATGGAAAAGGAACGTGCATGTTATAGACTTGTATTACAATGCTCAATGCTCTAGACTCTTATTTTAATGCCCTTTACTGAATGTTTAGCAACATTTGAGGAAAGGTTTTGTGATATGTATAAGACTAGCACATGGGATAGCTGATTGATTTGAGAATGAAATTTACACAATCTAACCTGTGACTCTTTTACAGTCAAGTCTACCCCAACTAGCAGTGATTTCTAAGAGTTAGATAGAATTTCCTTACCACCATACTTCTTGTATTTATATTAATGAAGCGCTTTGACCCATTTCCATTGATCACACTAGATGAGTCAGATATATAGCTGTAGCATACTGATAGATCAGCTGTGTATATGTGTGCAAGTGCTGTTGTCAGTGAACACATTTATTCCCCAACAATGCGGGGAGTAGAACAGAATCCCCTTCTGCCCCAGGGGATAGGAGGCCAATGGATAAAGACTCACAAATCCAGCAAACTTCCAAAAGGCATTTACTCACAAAAGTTCTGGCATTACAACCCAAGGACAGAAAACCCCAAACTTCTAATTCTTAGCTGAACCCAGGCCGTGTGGTGGGTTTAGAATTCTCAAGCCAAGATGGCCACTGAACCCTGAATCAAGTGCACCAGTTAGAGGTCAGACCCAAACTGGAAGAAGATGGCAAAATGGCCAATCACCCTTCTCCTTCCTTCTACTGTCTTTTGGTTGTCAGAAGACTGCAAAGACTTCCAGCCCAGTCCATCCTGGGCTGGGATATCTAGAGACAAAGCAAGGTATATGACCGCATAGGAATGCAAATTTTCAGGTGACCCTCTTGGCTCAAACTTAGCAAATGCTGATATGCCAGAGCTGATTTCCTGAGATACTGTTAATTTTCAGCTCTGTGGCATACTGACAGTTTTAGGTACGGAACCAGTCCAGAGGCTCTGGATTCCCTTTAAAATTCTCTTCAAACTATTTACAAGCACTGCCATTAGGCAAGCTCAGCCAACCCTTCTCTCTGCTCCTATAACTGTCCATCATGCCAGGTTTTCTAATTATCCAACTCACTCCTGCTAGCCAGGCTGAGAATCCAGTCTCAACTGACTCATAAACTGTTTTTTCTAACTCTTATATAGCCCCATAATGTGGATAGTAGTCATCCCTTTAAGAGTTAAAGGCCATCCCTTTAAAGGGATCTTATAAAGGGACCCCACCATATCCCTCTTTTTTGTTTTATTTTTAATAGGAAGAAATAAAGATAGAATGACATCTTGTTACATAACCCAAACTATATTCCTCAAGCTCAAAATCATTTTTCCTTAACCCCAAAGAGTGCTTAATCATATGATCAAGGAATTTTAATTAATATCTTGATTAATAACTTAATTAATGCATTGATTAATATCCATCTCATGTTGAAGTCAGGGTAGCTTTCTTTTGACTTGTCCTGGGTCCGTCTAGTCCCACAATGGGACACTTTATTTTTTGAGTTTTAGGAAATTAAATTAATTTTATATGTAATATATGAATTTAGGTTAGGAAAAAACAGATGCTTTGGAATAAAAATGTCAATGTAAAGTAAATAAACAGTACCTACTCTGGTCCTAAACACCAATAGACTTATTGTATCCATGGGGAAAATACAAAGAAAGAACAACAATAATTTTTGGGGGGTAATATAAAGGAAGAACTATAATAATTCTGTCCATGGGGACAATACAAAGAAGAAAACTATAATACAATGTGTCAATCAATCCCTGGACCTTGAACAACATTTTCTGGGTGACACAATGGAGGAATTATAATACATCTTTCAACCAGTCTCTGAACCCAGAACAAAGTCTGTCACAGAATGTTCAATTGTTGCAAAATGTCATGATTGTAGCCTGCAATATCTATAGATGGTGAGTTACTGTCCATTTTGATGGAACTATGTGACTATACCGAGGCTTGCTGAACTGCTTCTACAATAGTAGCAGCAGTAGTCACAGCAATGAATCAATTAACAGGATAGAAATAATCAGGAGATTGGTGGCTTATCAGGAGCACTGGAGCAGCCTTTTCAGGAGTCCTTTAGGAACACTATATTTAGGAAGTAAAATGCTTTTAAATCAGTTATTAGAAATAATATGCATTAGGAGCTTGGTATTAATTCAAGTCTGGGGACAGAAAGAAAAGACAGGAAAAAGCTTCAATGAGAATGAATGAAGAAAACATTCTAAAGATAAAGCAAAACGTGATAGAAAATGAAAGTGATAGAAGAGAAAAGGTAGTAAAAAGGGATAAAAAGGAAGGGAGTAACTAATTCAAACACAAAAGTGTCTTGGTATTATCCCATAAACAACCTGTAAAGAAAATAGTAGGAGCTAGAAGGTTTTTACTGCAGGTTTTCTGTTGTTGGCTTCTCTGTTTTTCATGGCTGATCATTGGTGGATTGTGGATCCTCTGGTGATATGAGGGTTGAATCATATGATAAAATGTGACTCCAGATGAGGCACAGTGGGACCCAGAGTTTCTCAGTGATTCTGCCGTTTACAGAGATATAAACATAGCCTTTTCCTCAGATGAGGACTTTACTCACTACATGTATATTATCAATTTTTACCCAGATGAGTGAATTAATTGATGTCTGAGCTGGTGTATTTTCCTTAAAATGACACTTAGCTCTAATGGAGTGTCCCCTTGAGGAATGTTCAAAAAATTCAAGGAAAATAATGTCACAGACAAGGAGTTCAACAGAGGCATTCTCCCTTTCTTGTATTTTAGCAATTGAGTTTTGAGGGTCCTATGAACATTTTCAATGATACCTAGTCCCTGAGGATTAAAGGGATACAAATGATATATTTAATTTGCCATTCATCACAGAATAATTTAAAAGTCTTACTGGTATATGCTGGACCATTGTCCACTTTCATAGCATGTAGAATAACCATCATGGAAAAACATTTGAATAAGAAGGAACAAACTGCCTTATCCCAAGTGAGAGCATGTGTCAATCTCAACATGAAGATAAGCTTTGTTTGGGAAGCTATTAATATGTGAAATATCCATTTGTCATAAATAGTCTGTAAACCTCAAGTGTTAGTTTCAGTCACATGGAGTGTCCAATGTAAAAGAGCACATACAGGACAAGAAAGTAAAATTTGCCTGGTTTGTTTTAATGGGTACGAAAGTGTACATGAAAGCAGAGTTAGTTTGTGTGTAGGTATTGATGTTCTTCCACAGCTTAGGTAAAAAGAGGAGCTGACAGGCGATCAGCTGTATCATTTCCTTGAGCCATTGGCCCAGGAGTCCAGAAGGAGATCTAATATGTGTCAGGAAAACTGGTTTGGAGCATTTTTGTAAGAGATATTTTAATTGTTGAAGTAAATCCTGATTCACCTGGTTATGGGCATTTATGGAAACAGTGGCAGTTCCAGGGAAACGTCCAATCACATATGCAGAGTTCCTCACCATATTACATGGGCCTTACACATGGGAAAGCAAATAAATCAAAGTGGCAAGTTCCACATTTTGGCAGAATTCTAAGTCATAAGTACTATTGTGGTCAGTGAGGGCCCAACTATGCCACTTTTCCTGATGATCATCCATCAATGTAATACACCAGAGTAGTGGGAATGGGGAAAGAGTACATAATGGAAAAGATAACAAAAGATGTCTGCCAGAAAAAAAATTCCAGGCTTTACCAGCTGGGAAACGGAATAAAATTTGCCTGAAAAATCTGCTAAAGCTCTTTGAAGAACTTCACTGAGGCACAAAATGGAGTAAATTTCTTTTTTGGGAACTGGTATGGCATGAGGGTCAAAGCCCAAGAGCTTGTGTTCTCAGTTTCCCTTTAATAATGAGAGTGGCCAGTAGCTCCAAATAAGTCACAAGGGTGCACGGTTGCTTGTTATCTAAGTAAAGCCACTTGAGTGGGCCAGATAATTGAGCTAGGTCCAAATAATTGAGCTATAGCAGTGGTTGAGGATTGGGTTTGTCAAAAAGCAATGACCACATTTTTCTCTTAAAATAAACCTAGAAAGATAAGATTTTTGCAATTTATCTATGAGAAATTTTAATTCTTCTTGAGCTGCAGGTGTTAATTGTCTTGGGCTATTCTGGACAGGGTTACCTTCAAGGATGTGAAACAAATTGTTAAGCTTTGAGCTGGGAATTCCAAGGGAGGGCCACAACCGTTTATATATCACAACAATTTCTGAAAGTAATAAAGAGTTTTGAGGTCTTTCTTATAGGTGGATATTTTTTGTGCACCAACTGTAGTGCATTCAAGGGGTAACAGAGTACACTTTGGGAAGGTGGGGTTGTTCCCTGATTTTGCTGAGGCCTGGAGTTGGCCCCACAAATGTGTTATTGTATGGTTGTCCTGAGAGGACAGAACCAGGATTAGACAGGCATTCCCTTTGATAGAGTGCAAAATTTTCACAGCTAAAGCACCTGATGTTAGCTCTTGAGGTCTGAGATTGGTCCCTCCTCTGGTTCTATTAGCAGGAGTATGAGAGGAACGGGCTGTCTCTTTCTCAGTGCTAGCCTATACCACATCTTGAGCTTGGACTGGGTGATGCAGATTTGTGAGGGGCTCTATATCTCCTGTGGAGATCCCCTGACCCAATATCATTATTCTGAACTCCCCTTTTGCATGGCTTACGCTTCTGTGGGGTTTATACATGCCTGATTGTGTATAGAACAAGTGTTCCTACAGGCCTTGAGGTAACCCATTATATCCGCTCTTTTTCTAATAGGACATAGAATTGTTTGGCAAATTTCGATAGCATTCAAACATTTTTAATGCTAACAGCAGTGACAAATATTCTTTTGTTTTATTTGTTCTTGAATGTGTCGTTTAGTTTACCTAAGAATTCTACATATGGCTCTGTGATACCTTGAAATATTTTAATGTATGAGCCTTGAAATTGTGCCTGTATCTATTTTCCCTAAGATGTTAAAGCTGCTTGCTGGACATAAGATAATATTGTCAGGAGGTAAAGTTTGTCATTCCATTCCTCTTCTCCAATAAGCATGCTATATGTTAAGTCCTGAAATTTTCATCCATAATGTTGTAGAGTATGCGGTTTAGTTCTGACCTCATCATGAAACCATATCTTCCACTGAAGAAATTGGGATGCGCTGATACAAGTTTTAGCTATCACGTGGGAGTCTTCAGATGTTCCATACTGCGCTCTCACTCTAATTAGATATTCTGAACAAAAATGACTAGTTGGCCCATAATCTGCACAAGCCTTTTTAAACTGGCTTAGAGATCTCATCTTTAATATTTTATATGCTGGAGCATAAGTTTTATCTGTATTGGCAGAGAAAGAGTTGCAAGGGTTATTATGCAGCCTAGCTGTTTCCATACTATCACTATCACTATCTTCCCGTTCATCATCTATTTGCTAGAGCGGGCACCAGTAACATCTCCATATGTCCTGTCTCATGCTAGTAGAACCCAAAGGCATCCGCTTGCTCCATGAACATAAAGAGCCTCAAACCATTATATTAGGTCACAGGAATGACCTAATGTAAATGTTACTGGTATTTGGCATATCAAATACACCAGGGGCAGCTTGCCAGACTTGTCGTGTGGGTGGCATACTCTTGTAGTCACCTCTAAGTAAAGCAATTATAGATGAACCAAGTGGCCGCTAGCCATACATGTCTGCTATTAAGAGAGTGAGGTGGTAGAAAGGGGTATGACATTTTTAAATAATTGTCAGAATCAGAACTTGAAGTATCTGGTTCTTTTTTTTAGTCTTTGCCTCATTGATGTCAGAGTTTGTTGATGAGGGACCCTCAGATGTACCATTATTGGCCTTGGGAAGGCCTTTGAATTGCAAGCTTATTACCACTGGCAATGTGTCCTTCCCTTCTTATAATATGTAAACCAATATGTAAACTTATAATATGTAAACCAATTTTCATTTTTTAAATTTAAATATACTTATATCTGTAAGTAAACACACCACAGCAGCATAAAACCACCTAGAAGGTAGTGAGAATAAGCTACAAATGTTGCTTCTTCAAAATAAGGAGCAACATTTCCTATCCCCAGTATAGGGGCTATCAAATAACCTATCCATTAGGAATTCAAATTGTTTACTCACTATGGCTACCAGTTGATCAACGGGTTAGACTATTGAGGAGCCAGCTGACAGTTTTCAGCTGTGTGATTGACTGACAGTATTAGGTACAGAACTATTCCAGAAGCTCTGAACTCCTTTTTAAGACTCTCTTAAAACTATTTACAAGCACTGCCCTTAGGCAAGCTCAGCCTATCCTTCTCTCTGCTCCTCTAATGGTCTATCCTGCCATGCTCTCTGCTCCTCCAACTCACTCCTGCCAGCCAGGCTGAGAACCCAGTTTCAACTGACTTCTCAACTGTGTGTTCCATATCTTATATATCCCCATAATTTGGATATTAACCATCCCTTTAGAGTGAACTTTTAAAGGTACCCGAACACTAATCTCCCTATCAGAGTGGGGAGGGACAGCATCACTGAACGAGAAAGCAGTTCAAGATATAATGTGAGAATGACATTAATACATCTTACCATGAATATATAGCTAGTCAATGCCAGCAAACTCTAGACCTCAGCTAAGGTTCATAATCCATCAGAATAATTCACTTTGACTTTCACCATTAGAATCAGAGATACTTTTGTTTGCCTGGATGCTTACTGGCATGTCTCCTTAAAGTAGCAGAACTGATTATACTATGGTTGATTCAATGCCACCGAGTGGTCTCTTGGAATGACTGCATGTGTGTCCCCATGGAAACCCATGGGGTAAAAATGAGTATTGTACTGGAGCAAGCAAAATTCATGATAAGGATAGTTTGCCGTATAAAATTTGAAATTAATCCAATTCTGTCCACACCCCGATTGTATTTGCTCTGGAGATTCCCTAAAGGCAGGAAGCATCTCTTAACATATGCTAAATTAGCAAGAGACGAGAGCTCAATAGGGCATGTGACCCAAAAATATTACTGGAACACTTTGACTCATTCCTGTTTATCACACTAGAGGGGTCAGATATATAGCTGTAGCATATTAGTAGAAAAACTATGTTTGTGTATGTGTATGCAAATGTATGTGTGCGGTGACCACCTTTATGTTTATAGTCAGTTCTTATGTCTGTGTTGTACCTAAGCTATTCTCTTTACTCTTCCCTTTTTTGGCCACTGCCAACATCACAGTTTCATGACTTTCCCCTATTAAACCCCACTACTCCTGCAACTCTGCAGCCCTTGTGTCCTGGAGCACAGTTAAGCCCCCCCTCCTTCACCGTATGCTTTTATCCTCATATTACTGTATTAAGAACACTGCTCTCTACATCATCATGGGTATCCGATATGCTCCTGTTCCCTCCTCACCATTCATAGTGGACTGCTACCTGCAACTGGAATGACCACATTGATCTGCATTAAGGAATGAACCCTGGCTCAAGGACTAATTTCAGCCCATGACTCCGCCCAGCAGCTATAGGAAATCATTGGCTCTTTCATTGCCTTAGTTGGTTATACATTTTAACTGTAGGCTTCAGTCAAGTCTTGAGTATTCATAATCCACAGATTACATATGTTAATATAATATAGTTATATGTGTATCTATATACATAATAATATAATATTATATTATATAATCAACAGATTACCCTGTTGGATTACCTTCAGAATCAAATTACCTGGAATCACTCTCAAAATAGACTAGTGGGATGTATTTACTTATATGAATTTCTTAGGAAAGAATTTTGTTACTATACTTATAAAATGGGATAGTGGACTACAACCTAGGCATAGTCCCTAGTGCCCCAGTGGTACTTTGTGGCAGTATCCTTTCTTGACTTTTTTTATAATCCCAGTAAAATGGGTGTCTTACTGAAAGAAAAAGTTTCTCATTAAACCTAGGACTCAATAATCATAGCATTGCAGGTGGGTTCAAAACACTGAACATTTGTTATATTGACTTTTCTTAAGCTTCAGTTACTCTGATATTGGCAACACATCACAAAATATGGGTCCCACCGAGTGTCTTGTATAGAACTAGAGCCGACTTTTGTGTGACATAGAATCAAGACAGGTTTTATGTCAGCCTTGTATGAACTGAGGACTTGAGAGGACCTGGGAATTCAAGTATGATTTCTTTAAAAGATATCCACTAATGAAAAGATGAGTGAAAGGAAAACTTTGCTTTCCCAAGATTCAGAAGAAGGACCCTCTAGGGTTAGGCAAACTGAAGACTGAACTGGAGCCTACAGTTGAAATGTATAACCAAATGTTTCCTGGGAAAAAGCCAACCTGCTTTAAGTTAAAAGTTTGAATTTTTGCTATTATTGTGCTTATGCAAATAACAGCCAATTCTAACACTTGGCTCATAAACTCTGATATGGGATTCCAGTCTCTTGTAGAAGATAAACACTTCTCAATTTTCTGTGCTTAGCAAACCATTTCAATGTTTTGTTTAAAAAAATAGAAAATGAGATATTACTTGATCACTTGGCATCCCGTTATTCATTGATTTGCTAAAGCAGGTGCCATAACATTTCCATGTGACCCTATCATGTGCCAATAAAGCCCAATGGTTCTGCTTACTTGAGGAAACAAAGAGCTTCAAACCATTTGTTCAGGTCTTGCCGAAGAAGTCTGACCATCTTGTGGGTGAATGGTCACGTGATATTTTGGCATCCCTTGGAATCCTGTCGGTAATGGCTCTAGTCTAGCATTCATCTTCAAATCGCATTAAAAGTCCAGCCCATCAGATATTCAATGCCTTGGCAAATGAGACAGTGTCCCTACTCTGGAACAGCGACGGAGGTTGGGACTCCGATTCCTTGTCTCACTTGAGTGAGGAGTGATATTCCAAGCATAGCTGTTTAAATTCCTCTTTGGGAGACTCGAATATCATTCTCATCCTGTTTTCTTAGGGCCCAGGTCTCTGAGGTGTATGTTAATGCACAGAGAATGGTGGAGTCAAAGAGATGTGCATGGAGCTGGAGGTTCTTTGTCTTTTAAGCCATTTCATTGATGATTTGAAGTCATTCCATGCTGCTCTCTTCCTCCTACACCAATGAGATTTTAGTTAGTTCATGTTGAATTCTGAATAGGTACACATACTGCTGCACTCAGAGATCTTGTTCTATTGAGAGTAAATGGGGCCTAAGAAAGAAAGAAAGGAAGGAAGGAAGGAAGGAAGGAAGGAAGGAAGGAAGGAAGGAAGGAAGGAAGGAAGGAAGGAAGGAAGAAAAAGAAAGAAAGAAAGAAAGAAAGAAAGAAAGAAAGAAAGAAAGAAAGAAAGAAAGAAAGAAAGAAAGAAAGAAAGAAAGAAAGAAAGAAAGAAAGAAAGAAAGAAAGGAAGAAGGAAGGAAGGAAGGAAGAAAGAAAGAAAGAAAGAAAGAGAGAAAGAGAGAAAGAGAGAGAGAAAGAGAGAAAGAGAGAAAGAGAGAGAGAAAGAGAGAAAGAGAGAAAGAGAGAAAGAAAGAAAGAAAGAAAGAAAGAAAGAAAGAAAGAAAGAAAGAAAGAAAGAAAGAAAGAAAGAAAGAAAGAAAGAAAGAAAGAAAGAAAATAAGAAAGAAAGAAAGAAAGAAAGAAAGAAAGAAAGAAAGAAAGAAAGAAAGAAAGAAAGAAAGAAAGAAAAAGAAAGAAAGAAAGAAAGAAAGAAAGAAAGAAAGAAAGAAAGAAAGAGAAAGAGAGAGAAAGAAAGAAAGAGAGAAAGAGAGAAAGAGAGAAAGAGAGAAAGAGAGAAAGAGAGAGAGAAAGAGAGAAAGAGAGAAAGAGAGAAAGAGAGAAAAGAGAGAAAGAGAGAAAGAGAGAAAGAGAGAAAGAGAGAGAGAAAGAAAGAAAGAAAGAAAGAAAGAAAGAAAGAAAGAAAGAAAGAAAGAAAGAAAGAAAGAAAGAAAGAAAGAAAGAAAGAAAGAAAGAAAGAAAGAAAGAAAGAAAGAAAGAAAGAAAAGAAAGAAAGAAAGAAAGAAAGAAAGAAAGAAAGAAAGAAAGAAAGAAAGAAAGAAAGAAAGAAAGAAAAGAAAGAAAGAAAGAAAGAAAGAAAGAAAGAAAGAAAGAAAGAAAGAAAGAAAGAAAGAAAGGGGGCCGGAGCGATAGCCCAGCGGTTAGGGTGTTTGCCTTGCACGTGGCCGGCCTCTGCTGGCCTGAGTTCGATCCCCGCATCCCATATGGTCCCCCGAGCACCACCAGAAGTAATGCCTGAGTGCAGAGCCAGGAGAAACCCCCTGAACATTGCCAGATGTGACTCCAAAAGGCAACCCCCAAAAAAAAAAAGAAAGAAAGATGTCATTAGCAAAGCAGAGGTGGTGTAGTTGCTTACCATCTATCTTCACTCTCATTCCTTCCTATTCTAATTGTTGCATGATGTTCTCGAGGGTGGCGCTGAAGAGTTTTGGTGAAATGGTATCACCATGCTGAACCTCTCTTTGACATCAATGATCACTTCCTTGTAGAATCGTGAGATCCTGCTGGAGAATCCGTAATACAGCCTCAAGAAGGAATTTGATGTATTGGGTTTAAAAGCCCTGTTTGGCTAGGGTTTTGATGACCACTTCAGTGTCTCAGAATCAAAGGCTTTCTTTCAATCAATGAACGTGAGACAGAGCAGCATCTTGAACTCCCTACAAACCTCGATGAGCTTGGTTACTGTGTGGATATGTTTGATTGTTCTGAATCCTTTTCGGAAGCCAGCTTGCTCACATGGTTGTACTTCATCTAATATTCTGCCAATCCTGTTCAGGATGACTCCAAGTGAACAGCTTGTTCATGACGGACAACAGGCTGATTGTGTGGATATTTGCCAATGTGAATGTCTCCCTTTTTTGAGCAGTAGAACTGTTCTGCTGGTTTTCCATTGAAAGGGCACCTTGCATTCAGACAGGTAGCTTGTAAAGAGTCAAGCCAGTGTATTGATGAGTACTGATGGCAGATTCTTCAGGTTTTTGGATCTGAGTTTTCTGGGCCTGGTGGATGTTCCCTTTACAGACAAAATGTCATGTTGGATTTCAGAAGGGAGAACGTTTGGAATGACATATCCATCCTGTGAAATTTGTTATGTGGACAGGTGGACATGGCTATCAAAGAGATCTGAGTTAAAGTCACGGATAATCTTCTTCATTGCCTTTCTGCAAGATGTGATAGATCCATCAGGATGTTGGAGGGCAGTCATCTTGGTCATATAGTTGGAGAAAGACAGGTGGGCATTGCACATGCTTTTCCTTGCTTCTGCTGCATCTTCCAGTATTTCTGCTCTTCTTTCTTTGAGGTTTCCTTTATCGATTCTCTGCACTGCTTTGTAAGCATGGATGTTAGTATTTTGTCACCTGAGGCTCACACCTTGCCACATTTGCAAATGAGCTTGAAAGTTTTTAAGACATGTGTCCTTTTTGTATCTTTCTCTCTCTCAGCATTCTTTGCACAATCCTGGAGGTGCTGAACCTGTCGGTTGTATTCTTTGTTGATGTCATCAATGATGGTATATTTCCATGTTGCTGCAATGGTACCAAAGAGTTCCCAGTTGGCGGTCGTTCTGATAGTTCTCTTCTTAAACTTTGCAGTCTTTTCTCTCATTGCCTATCCAGTTTGTTAGGCCTTCAAATGAATCAATGTTCATGGCCATGCTCATGTTGACAACACGAGGTGTGAAGTAGAATTTTGCATGAAGGAGACAGTGGTCCAATCCTGTTTGGAATTTTGGGATGACAGCAATTGATCAGGCAAGACCGCCAATTGAAGATGATGTGGTCAATTTCATTACGGAACTGTGCATCCAGAGATTCCCATGTCCAATGTTTCGCTTCAGCCTTCTCTAACTGTGAGTTCCCATGGAAGGGTCTTGGTGAACCTTATGAACTCAGATAGTTCCTCACCCTGTTCATTCCATTCTAGGCCATGGGTCCCTATGTGGAGTTCTTCAGCCAATCTTCTCGGTCCTATCTTGGTATTAAAATCACCGACTATGATCTTGTAGAAGGTGTCATCTTTTTATTGAAATCTTCCAGTTCCATGTAGATTTTCTCAATTTATTCTTCCTTGTTTGTGGATGTTGGTGCGTATACAACGAAAAATAGAAATTGCTGGCAGTGGGCCACATCTCTTAAAGTGTAATCATCCCATCCAGTTTGTTAGGCATTAAAATGAATCAATGTTGATGGCCATGTTCGTGTTGACAAGGACAATGATGCTACCAACACCTCTTTCGTGCATGTTCTGAGGAATATTTCTTCTCAGGTGTCAAAAACAGCATGATGTGATTGATACCTCCCTATCTCAGACCACTGATGTCATACTTGATCTTTTGTGCTTGCACCATAAGGTCCTCGATATATGCTTCTGATGCCAGCATACTTGCATTGGAAAGTACAGACAGTCATTTTAGTCCTTCATTTTGGCAGCTTAGTATGGACCTGAAATTTTATCGGGCCCTCCTGTTCATCCTTCTTATTGCTGCCATATTAAAAGCTCTTTCAGGTTCAGGAAGGTAAACATCTTTTATTATTTGTTTTTGCATATCGAATACTCACCAGACAGCTTGCTAGGCTCTGCTGTGCAGGCCTTATACTCTTAGTAGCTTGCTGGGCTAAGGACTATCAGGAGTAATTCCTGAGTGCAGAGCCAGAGTAATCCCCTGAGCATCACTGGAGTGTGATATCTCTCCCCACCCTGACAAGCAGGACATGCCCTTCAGCTGTTCCACATAGCCAGAGGGACACATGGCCTGTGCCCTGGTCATTCCATGGCGATTCTTGTTGAGAGCAGCAAATTTGGTGGTGGTAAAGATGGTAAAGAAAGATAACCACCAGGTGTCGGTCATCGTGGTCACTCCCTTGACCTGGGCCCGAGGTTCTGCCGGCATTGCCTAGAAACCGGGCCGCAAGTCAAGGGGATCCCCGCCTTAGTGATGCCGCTGCCATCATGGCGACCACAGAACATGGCTGCGTCCTGAGTAGGCGGCTGCGAGGGAAGCGGCTCAAGTGATGGCGGAGGAGGGAGCCGGGTAGTGAGCAGTGCCCCGACTCAGGTCCAGGAGATAGCAGTCATGCCGGTGCCAGTGGGGAGATATAGCTAATTCTTTAAGCACACACCCTGTGACAGAGCATAGACCCAGACTTAATAACCTTTACAACATATTAGGGTTTAAACACACCAATCTCACACACCATACCTGATTGGTTGACACGGAGTTTACATACAAAATTTCCCCAATTTAAATATTACTTTTACCACCTAAGAAAGAGGGAGTTATTCCCCCCAAAGTGAATTGTGGAAGATTCTTTTGTGGGTATTCTACTTTCTCAGGATCCCAACTCACCTGATACATCAGCACAGCAAAAGAAACTTTCCTACTGCTGTTTTTTTTTGTTTTTCCTGAATGTATATCCACTAGCACAAGCAATATCCAATGGTACACACACGATCACTTGACATCCCATTATTCATCCATTTGCTTGAGAGGGTGCCAGTAACTTTTCCATTTAACCCCTATCACATGCCAGTGTAGCCAATGGCATATGGTTACTTCCAGGAATACAAAGAGCCTCAAACCGTTCGCTCAGGGTCTTGAAGAAGTCTGACCAACTTGTAGGTGGGCAGCCAAGGTATCTTTTGATGTCCGGGGGGATCCAGTAGGTAATGGCTCTAGTCCAGCGGTCATCTCCAAATTGCATTACATGTACAGCCCATCTGATTACCGATGCCTTAGCAAACGAGACAGCATCCCTGACTCTGGAACAGTGACAGAGGTCGGAACTCTAGATTCCTTCTCTCACTTGAGTGAGGTGTGAAATTCCAAGCATAGCTCTTTCAATTCCTCTTTGGGAGACACCAATAGCATTCTAATCCTGCTTTCAGAGGGCCCAGGTCTCTGAGGCGTATGTTAATGCAGGGAGAATGGTGGAGTCGAAAAGAAGTGCCCAGAGCCGGAGGTTCTTTGTCTTTTTTTTAATTTCTTTTATGCTTTTTTAATTTTACTTTTTTCAATTTATTTTAATTTATTTTTGACAATTACAAAATGTTCATATTTGGGTTTAAAGCCTTACAGTGCTCCAGCACCCATCCCCTCCACCAGTGCCATCTCCCACCACGAATGTCCCTGATACCCTCCACTTCCTAGCCTGCCTCCATGGCAGGTACTCCATCTCTTTACTCTCTCTCTCTCACTCTTTTCCTCTCTTACATGTTCTTTGATGCTTTTGGAGACATTCCATGGCCCCTCTCTTCCTCCTGCACAGCTCAGGTTTTAGGTCATTCATCATGTTGACTTCTCGACCTAGGTACATATAACTGCTGCATTCAGAGATGTTTGTTCCATTGAGAGTGAATGGGGCCTCTGGAATGAGTTCATTTCTCATGACCATAGTTTTGTTCAGATTCAACTGTAGACATATATTTCCACATTCTCTGTCGAAGTCAGCCAGGATTTGTCCCGCTTGGCTAATGTTTGGTGTTATTAGAACGATGTCATTAGTGAAGTGGAGGTGGTGTAGTTGAAAACCATCTATCTTCACTCCCATTCCTTCCCATTCTAATTGCTGCATGATGTTCTCGAGGGTGGCGCTGAAGAATTTTGGTGAAATGGTATCACCCTGCCAAACCCCTCTTTTGACATTGATGATCACTTCTTTGTAGAATGGTGAGATCCTGGTGGTGAATCCGTAATACAGCTCACGAAGGATCTTGATGTATTGGGTTTGAACGTCCTGTTTGGCTAGAGCTTTGATGACCACTTCAGTCTCCACAGAATCAAAGGCTTTCTGTAAATCAATGAACGTGAGACAGAGCGGCATCTTGAACTTCCTACAGACTTCAGTGAGCTTAGTTACCATGTGGATATGTTTGATTCTGCTGAATCCTTTCTGGAAGCCAGCTTGCTCGCATGGTTGCCCTTCATCTAATGTTTTGCCAATCCTGTTCAGGATGTCTCGGTGAACAGCTTTTATATGACAGACAATAGGCCGATGGGATGATAGTTGCCAATGTCGTGGATGTCTCCCTTCTTTAACAGTAGAACTTTCCTGCTGGTTTTCCAATGGGAGGGCACCTTGCATTTGGACAGGTAGCGTGTGAAGAGACGAGCCAGTGTACTGATGAATACTGAATGCAAATTCTTCAGGTGTTCTGTTCTGACTTTGTCTGGGCCTGGGGTTTTTCCCTTCTTCACCAACACAATGGCATGTCGGATTTCAGAAGGGAGAGCGTTGGGAACTACATATCCATTAAGCGGAATTTGGTATGTGGACAGGTGGATGTGGCTATCAAAGACATCTGAGTAGAAGCCATGGACAATCTTCTCAATTGCCTTTCTGGATGATGTGATAGATCCATGAGGATGTTGGAGGGCAGCCATCTTGTCTTACAGTTGGTGAAGGACAGGTGGGTGTTGCAAATGCTTTTCCTAGCTTCTGCTGCATCTTCCATTATTTCTGCTCTTCTCTCTTTGAGGTCTTCCTTTATTGCTTCTCTGCACTGCTCTGCAAGCTTGGATATTAGCATTTTGTTTCCTGAGGCTCACACCTTGCCATATTAGCAAATAAGCTCGAGAGTTTTTGAAGACAGGCATCCTTTTGTGGCTTTTTCTCTCTTGGCATTCGTCCCACAGTCATGGAGGTCCTGAACCAGTTGGTTGTATTCTTCATCGATGTCATGAAGAACATTTTTTCCTTCGCTTTCAAAAAATTATTTAAAATAATTAAAGGTTGTGTGCTATTCACATCGACTAATAGAACACAACCTTTTATTATTTTAAATAAGTTTTTTTGAATAAAAAATAAAGAAATATATAATTGCACATCAGACAAATTTATTTTTACAGTTCCATCATCACGTTTTTAATATTACTATACCATCAGGAGACAAACAATTATAAAGTTGTTCAGGATTGGGTTTCAGTCAGTGTTCCAGCTCCTACCACTGCACCCTTCCCAACGTCACTTTACCCAGACTTTCTCCCCCCACCCCTAGTCTCTCTGTCTGTCTCTGTATCTTTCTTTCTCTCTCTCTCTCACTATATCTCTCTCTCACTTCTTTCACTTACAGATTGTGGTTTGCAGTACATGCATTTAGGGATAATCTTGTACATTCCTTTGCCTATATTCAATACTCAGTTCTGGTCTGGCATTTCTATTTCCACCAATTGCCAGGCTTCGGACACCTTCTATTTATTACCTATCACGGACTGCCACACACTGGTGGTAGATTCCAACCACCCTCAAATCCTCCTGGTTTCATTTTTGCTTGCCCTTGTATATTAGTCTCATAATAATTTTTATCCCACAAATGAATGCAGGCATTCTATATGTGCCCTTATCCTACTTATTAATTTAACTCAAGATAATAACCTCCAGTTTATAGGCAAATTCCATAATTATGTAGAGGTACCATAGCGTCTTTAGCCATTCGTCTGTTCTTGGGCAATCAGATTGTTTCCATATTCTGGCTATTGTAAATAGTGCTGCTATGAACATAGAAGTGCAGATGGTGTTTCTACTGTGTGTTTTTGGGCTCCCAGGCTATATTACCAGGAGTGCTATTGCTGGTCAAATGGAAGCTCAATTTCTATTTTCTGGAGGAATGTCCTTATTGTTTTCCGAAAAGGTTGAACCAGTCAACATTCACACCAACAGTGGATGAGAGTCCCTCTCTCCTTCCATCCGCTGGTTGTTCTTGTTCTTTTGGATATATGTGTCGCTATGGTGTGAGATATCTCATTATTGCTTTGATTTGCAACTCCTTGATGAATAATTATGACAAGTATTTTTCATATGCTTTTTTTGCAATTTGAATTTCTTCTTTAAGAAAGTTTCTGTTCATTTTTTTTTTTGAGTCACACCCAGTGATGCTCAGGGGTTACTCCTGGCTCTGCACTCAGGAATTACTCCTGGTGCTGCTCGGAGGACCATATGGGATGCTGGGGATTGAACCCGGCTCACAGGCTGGCCACGTAAAGGCAAACGCCCTACCCAATGGACTATCACTCTGGCCCCTTTGTTCATTTATTCTCCCTATTTTTTGATGGGGTTATCTGTTTTCTTGTAAAGTTCTACCAGTGCCTTATATAGCTTGGATACAAATCCCTTATCAGTGGGCATTGGGTGAATACTTTTTGCCACTACATGTGCTGTCTTTGTATCTTGGTCAACAATTCTTTTGAGGTGCAGATGATTTTTACTTTCATGTAGTCCCATTTGTTTATCGTTGCTTCCACTTGCTTTGTTAGTGGAGTTTCCTTTTAAAGATGCTTTTATCTTCAATATCATGGAGGATTTTTCCTATGTTTTCTTTGATATACTTTATGGATTCCAGTCTGATATTTAAATTTTAATCCATTTTAATCTTACTTTTATGCATGGAATTAGACAGAGGTCTGAGTTTTTTTTTTTTACATGTAGCTGCTAGGTTTTCCCAGCAACACTTTTTTTTAAGCGGTTTTCTTTGTTCCACTTCGTATTTTTTGCTCCTTTATCAAAAAATTAAGTGATCGTGATATTTGAGATTTGTGTCTGGATATTCAACTCTACTTGATAGGTCTGAAGATCTGTTTTTACTCCAACAACATGCTGTTTTTATTATTACTGCTTTGTAATACAGTTTGAAGTTCCTACAAATTGCTCTGCCTATTTATGGTGATTTATAATTTAAGGAATTTTGATGAATTTCTTTGAAAACTGTCATGGATAGTATTATGGATTCTTCATTGAACCTGCATAATGCTTTAAGGTGTATTTCCATTTTCATGATGTTGATTCTTCCAATTTATGATAAGGGAACGTGTTTCCATTTTCTCATGTTCTCTTTTATTTCTTGAAGAGCATTTTATAATTTTCTTTTTACTTGTTCTTTTTTCGTTTTTATTCAAGCTGATTCCAAGTATTTGATTTTCTTTGGCACAATTGTGAACAGGAATTTTTAATATACTTACTCCTATTTGTTATTTGCATATTGGAAAGCCACATATTTTGGTTATTGATTTTGCAACATGCCATTCTACTATACATATCTACTGTTTCTAGTTGCTTTTTAGTCAAGACTTTAGGGTTCTTTCAGTATAGTATCATTTCCTTTGCAAATAGTGAGAATTTGGCTTCTTCTTATCCTATCTGGAAACCCTTAATATTTTTTCCTTCCCTAATTGATTTTAAAGTTCTTCAGTACTATGTAAAATTGAAGTGGTGATGGTAGGCAAACTTTTCTTATCTCAAAACCTAGGGGAGCGTGTCTTTTTCCCCATTGCGAATAATGCTTACCGTGGGATTGTGGTGTATAGCTTTGACTATATTGAAGAAAGTTCCTTGAATTACCATTTTGTGAAGAGTTTTTCATGAACGGAGCTGGATAAATCAAATGCTTTCTCTTCATCTATTGATATGATCATATGGTTTTATTTTTTTTCTTTCATGATATGATGCATTATGTTGATTACTTGTGAATGTTGAACCATCCTTCCATCACCAGGATGGATCGCATTTGATCATGATGTATGATCTTTTTGATAAGTCCTTGGATTCTATTTTCAGGTATTTTGTTGAAGATCTTTGCATTTGTACTTTTAGGATATTGGCCTGTAATTTTCATTTCTTTTATTTTTATGTCTGTCTGATTTGGGCATCTGTGTGATATGCTTTTGGAGAAATTGATTGGGAATACTACTTTTTTATTTCTGGAAAAGCTTGAAAAGGCTGGCAATATGTCCTACATAAAGGTATGGAATAATTCACCAGTGAATCTCAATGGTCCTGTGCTTATGAGTTTGCAAAGACTTTTGATTACTGTTTCATTTTCCGAATGATGATAGTCTCCTGCAGGTTATCCAAGTTCTTGGTTCAAACTCGGGAGGTTATAGGAATAAAGGATTTTGTCCATTTCCTCTAGGTTCTTCTGTTTTGGGGCACACAGAATTTCAAAGTAATCTCTAATGATATTTTGAATATCTGTGGTTTGTACTGTGATGTCCCCCTTTCTAATTCTGTTTATTAGGTTCTTGCTCTCCCTTTCCTTGTGAGTCTTGCAAGTGGTTTGTCAATCTTATTTATTTTTTCAAAGAACCAACTCTTAGTTTTATTGATCTGTTGGATTATTTAGGGGATTCCAACTTATTGATTTATGCTCCTCATTTTATTATTTCTTTCTTTCAACCTAGATTGGGCTCCTTTTGTTGGCCATTTTTAAGATCTTAAGCTGTGAAGTCAAAGTGTTTATGTCGGCACTTTCTTCCTTCTGATGAAACTTGCAAAGCTATAAACTTTTCTCTTAACTCTGCTTTAGCTGTGTCGCACAAGTTCTGGTAGTTCATGTCTTCTTTTTTATTTGTTCCAGGAGTCTTTCTTTTCCTCCAGTGGTTGTTCAGCAATGAGCTTCTCAGTTTCCAAGTGTTTGATTTAGTTCTCATTTCCGCTTATGATTCACACTTATTTTCAGTGCGTCATAGTCTGAAAATTAGATACAAATGAAAAGATAGAAAAATAGTTAGACAGAAATGGTATAGTTTTTATCTTGATATTATTGAGATATGTTTTGTGGCCCAAAAATGTGGCCTATCTTTGAGAATGTTACATGTGTATCACTGTATCACTGTCTTCCCGTTCATCATCAATTTGCTCCAGTGGGCACCAGTAACATCTCCATATGTCCTGTCTCATGTAAGTAGAGCCCAAGGGTACCTGCTTGCTCCAGGAACATAATGAGCCTCAAACCATTCCATCACATCATTGGAATGAGGTCCGTAATTGTTACTGGTATTTGGCATATCAAATATGACATGGGTAGCTTGCCAGGCTCTGCCGTGCGGGTAGCATACTCTTGTAGTCATCTCTAAATCCAGAATTTATTGATGAACGCGTGGCTGCTTGCAGACACCCGATCCACGCTGTGATAGGCTGGTCTGCTGGGAGGAATTCTAATGATGGGGAAGTCCGGATGTGGAAAATTGAGGCCCTCATGGAGTGGGGGTCCTTACATATGACCTGGAGAAAAAAAAAGTTACATGTGACCTGGAGAAAAAATGTATTCAGCTTTTTTGTGGATGAAGAGCCCTGTACACAGCTATTAGCTCTCTCTCTTCCATTTCATCCCTCAGAGTCAATATTTCCTTGTTCAGTTGCAGTCTCATTGATCTATCAAGAGTTGACAGAGCAGTGTTAACCTCTCCAGCTACAACTGTGTTTCTGTCAGTGTCTTCCTTGAAGTCTATTAGTAGTTGTTTCATGTATTTTGCTGGCTGCTCAGGTGCATATATGTTTAGGAGTGTAATTTCTTCTTGATATATCTATCCCTTAATTATTAAGAAATGGGGACTGGAGCGATAGTCCAGCTGGTAGGGCGTTTGCCTTGCACCACGACTGGCCCATGCTGGCCCGGGTTCAATCCCTGGCATCACATATAGTCCCCAAGCACCGCCAGGAGTAATTCCTGAGTGCAGAACCAGGAGTAACCCCCGAGCATCCCCAGGTGTGACCCAAAAATTAAAATAATTATTAAGAAATGACATTTCTGTTTCTCCTAAGCCCTTTGAGTCTGAAATCTGTGTTTTGGGGGTACTAATAAAGTCTTCTGGCTTTTTTGAGAGTTGTCTGCATGAAAAATTATTATCCACCTATGACTTTGAGTCTGTGTTTGTGCTATTCAGAAGTGCTTCTTGTAGGCAGCAGAATGTTGGATTCAGTTTTTAATACATTTTACTACTCTGTGTCTCTTAACTGATACGTTTAGATGTGACATTGAGGGAGATTATTGTCATGGGATTTTGTACCATCATTTGTATAAGCTTGTAGTGCCTTTCTTGTTTGTCTTATCTTTCAATAGCTCCTTCAGTCCTTCTTTTAATTTTTTTTTTTGAGTCTAAGAAGTGTCTGAGCTGTTGTTTATCCAGGAAGTTGTGCACGTTTCTTCAGATTTGAATGTGAGTATAATCAGGTAAAGAATTATTGTAGAGGCCTGCATTTCATTGAGTTTTTCCACTATTTGCCACTACTGACACTTCGTTTCCTGTGAATTTAAGGGATTCTTCTTTTAATGAAATTTCCTTCTTGATCTTTATGGTTGCACTATTACATTTCTTTTATTAAGTATTTTATTATACCACTGTGAGATACACAATTACAAAGATATACAATTAAAAGTTCATATTTGGGTTTTGGTCATACAGTGTTCTAGTACCCATCCCTCCACCAGTGCCCATCTCGCACCACCAACTACCCGGTTCCCTCCCCCTCCACCAGCCCTCCTCCATGGCAGGTTCTTTATTTCTTTCCCTTTCTCTCTCTCTTTTCCTTCCCTTCCAGACTATGGATTACAGAACTCTTCACCCACTCTTCATGGTGGGGATCTGTGTTGTTTCACCATGATGTTGTTATGGTTCGGAGGTGAATCCTTTTGAAGTACGGTCCCACTCTCACTGCCAGGTAGGACTCTGGGGAGGGTCAGTAGATGGTGGTCTCCTCTTTCCTCTTCAGATATATTACCTTCATCTTTGCTGTTCCTTTGTGACTTTCTTGGGTCACTAATGATGATTCAGAGTATGTTTTCTTGGTCCTGAACTTATTGTTAGTTTTAGATCAGGTATTTTGTGTTCACCATTATCATTGTGAGTTTGAAGGATATGTTAAATTCTCTATTGTACTAATGTAGTTTGGGTAGCTAGGTCACCCTTGAGAAAGTCCATTATAAGAGACTGAGATGTCTGTCTATGGTGGAGGGAAGCCACATTTTGACATTGGTCCTTAGATGCAAGTCTGCCAGTTTTCCATGTAGCTGCCTCTTTTTTGCCACTTGTCCGGGCATCAGTGCTTAAACATAAATGATTAAATTATTAACTATAATAATAAATATTATCATATACTATAATAATAAAACTATGCTGAACCAGAGACTCTTAGACATGGGGCAGAGCTGCTCCTTGCCTTCCCTGTGCCCAGCTGCTCATGAGGCACCTGGGAAGCAAGGCGGGTTCTAGCCTTGGCCTGCCACCCCAGCAGAGCCTCACAACAAGCCAGATGACCCCCGACAACATGGGGGCCACCATATTCCACATCTGGACTTACCGCTCGTCACAACTCCACCCAGTGGACCAGACTATCACAGCCTGGCTCGCACGGCCTCTAGCAGCTGCATGTTTCATCAATAAATGCTTTATTCAAAGGTGACTACAAGAGTAAGCCACACGCACGGCAAGCCTGGCAAACTGATCGTGGTTGTATTTGATATGCCAAATACCAGTAACATTTATATTAGGTCATTCCCATGACCTAGTATAATGGTTTGAGGCTCTTTATGTTCCTGGAGCAAGAAGATGCCTTTGGGTTCTACTACAATGATACAGGACATATGGAGGTATTACTGGTGCCTGCTCTAGCAAATAGATGATGAACAGGAAGATAGTGATAGTGAATTTTATCAACTGTCTTAATGAAGTATATGACTTAATATGAAAATTACAGCCATATTTTTAAGGTGAAACTCTTACTCCAGCCATATTTAAAGTTGATTTTTGAACTTACAAAGACATATTTTATTATTGTACTGAAAGCAGTTTGGTGTATTAATTTATTTCAATTACAAATTAGGGAGGAAAATGAAACTATAAATTAATGTAACAGAATTTTGCTATGCAAAAATATATACTTATTTACACATATTTACTTCCTAATATTTATGCCATAATATTTGCTCCTGAAACCTCTGGGTATTGCATACATTTAAATGTAATTTCATAGGTATTAATTTTCATAACTAAAGAAATAAAGAAGTGCCTACAAGGTATTATTTGTATAATTTTATTACATTACAGGTATGTAGTGGTTTGTAGATTCATAAGGATCACTTCAAAGTAAGCTGAAAATTATTAGGGGAATGTAGTCTTGGTGCATTAGGAGAAAGTAGAAGTAGTTTGTCATGTACTTCTTACATTGTAGGGGTTTTTGCTTTTTTTTTTTTGTTTTTCATATCATTAAAACTCAACGCCCTTACATCATAGCATGAGTTTCCATATTTAAGACCTTTTCCATCTGGTTAGTTCCATAAACCCATAATCGTCAGTTTACATAGCTTTTCTTCATATAAATGATTGCTCTTACGGAGATACTTCTAGACCCTGTGCATGGCTGAGTTTTCTAGGGCACTTTGTAAGTTGGGTTAGTGCTCTGCCCATTAGTCCAGAGTCCTGGTAGGTGTAGACATCCACACTCGAAAATTGCCACCATGCATAAGGCTGGAACTCCACTGCTCGGGAATAGCCTCACCCAGAAATTAATTCACTGAAAAACTCAGGTATGCAGGATTTCTGACTGAAATCTCCAGGTTTCTATGAAGTTGGGGATGGACTACAAACAAACAAAACACACACACACACACACACACACACACACACACATACCTCAAAGCTGTAACCTAGTTAAAAATTTAACCCCGCTTTATCACCAGGTTAAAAATTTTAGGAATTCCCTGACACCTCAAATTCTATAACACTTATAAAGAGACTAGGACACCACATTGGTTGGGATGTAAAGTAGAAGGCAACCATTCTTGGCAAATAAAATATAAACATGTGTCACATGTTTTCTAGTCTCTTATACAAGCACTTAGTTACTCCATGGTGAGATGCAAAAAGCTTCACTAACTTTCTTCTAAGGGAACATTTTTTTTAACATTGTACACAAATCATTTATAACAAGAAATATAAAATAAATTACTGATGGTCTTCTATAGGGGGCAGGCTTAAGGGGTGGTTGGGAAAAACCGAGAATAATGGTGGAAAGTATCAATGATGGTGGGATTGGTGTTGGAAAACTGGATGTTGGTGTCTGTAACAAGTCATCATGAACAACTTTATAAATAAAAATAATAAATTAAATGACACAAAACTAGATATAATTGTCCTTGTATAATTTACATTTTATGCCACACTTTTGCCTTAGAATTTTAATTTATAAACAAAAAGGTTTACATTATGAAAATCACACAGAAATATTGGACTTTATTCTTTTTTGCTTTTTTTTTTTGGATCACATCCAGCAATGCTTAGGGGCTACTCCTGGCTCTGCACTCAGGAATTACTCCCGGCGGTGCTCAGGGGACCATATGGGATGCCAGGGATCGATCCCAGGCTGGCACAGGCCGGCCGCGTGCAAGGCAAGGCAAACGCCTCTACCCGCTGGGCTATCGCTCCGGCCCCTGACTTTATTCTAAGAAAATGATCTGCACATCAATTACAAGACAGTAAACCATTATACATATTTGTGTGGACCACCAACTACCCACTGTGTGATATATCAATTTATGGCAATAAGTTACTTTGAAGTGAATTGTGGATAACAATTCTTGAAATAGCTATAAAATATATATCTAGCTATTTGAATAGAGATAACTTTAGATGCAGTAATTTTACATAGGTGTTTTAAATCCGTAATCAAATGAATGAAGCTGTGTAGCTATGTTATAGTGATAAAAGACATTTCAAAACCCAAAGAAAGCATCCAACATGATCATGCAGTACATGTTTTGGTTTGGGGCCACAGTTGATTATGCACAGTCTTGCTCTCAGCTCTGTGCTCAGGCACACACCTACTGCAGCTTGGGGGACAATACAGGGAACACCTCACCCATTGTACTATGCCTCTGGCTCCTAATCCTCTAAGTCATTAGAAAAGAGGGATACCATTTGCTTCAAAGAAAATTACACTTAGTATCTTTATTAGCATTGCTAGTAAGATACACAAAAGCTATGATAATTTTCTATTCAAAGTGGTGCTGCATAGGGCAAATAATAAATCGAGTACTAATTGACATCCAAATTTCAGTGGGATAACAAGTGCTTGGATATTCCTGTAATAATTTTCCCAGTTGCACTATATGGCTAGGAAGACCAAATACAATGTACAGCAGTATTGATTGCCATTTTAACTTCAGTTTTGCTTCAGTTTTTTATTTGGGGTGGAGGGAATCTGGCAATGCTCAGGGGTTACTCCTGTCTCTGATCTCAGGAATTACGCCTATTTCCTGGAGCTTGGGGGACCATGTAGGATGCCAGGAATAGAATCTGGTTTGGCCATATGCAAGGCAAATGCCTTATACACTGAACTATCACTCCCGCCCCTTACTTCAGGTTTATATTAGCTCTCCACTCTGTGTCACAATATTGTACACAAAATCAGGAACATAAATAGTAACGTTTTCTTGGAAGCCCTAGCTGTGAAAATGCACATGGCTCTAGCAGAGTGCATCTTACCACCAAAATGTCTTGTTTTGTTGGGGCCAAATAGCTAGTACAGCAGGTAAAGTGCTTGCCTTGCACAACACTGACCTTTGTTTGATAACTGGTAATGCATATGGTACCCTGACAATGACCAGGGATAAATCCCTATGAATAGCCAGGTGTGGCCCTAAAATTAAAAAAAGTTTGCATGAGCATAGTGGAATAAAAATTTCCAGGCAAGCAGCTGGACCATTGACATTTATGGACAGGTATATTATATTTGGAAAAGCCCTAATAATTATCCAAAATAATTAAATATAAACTTTTTTGTTTATGAATCAGGTTATAAAATCTGTTTATGTCTCAGGTTATAAAAAAGGATAACTCCCACAATTCATACTTAAATATATTTTCAATGAGAATTAATATATATGTATAATCAGTTATTACATTGGTAAATAAAAAATGTTATAAAATGAAAATCATTTTTTTTCAGAGATCACTATTATGCTTATTAAGTCAGGGAAGAGGAGGGAATAAAACGACATATCATTTTAGTTCTATATTGAATTCTGGTCCCATCTACCAAGAAGTATGTCCTACTTTTTGGATTCCAAGAAGTATCATCTCCAGTGACAAAAGGAACTTATGTTGAAATTCAGTTTAATGTAATAAAGATGAGCATTATTTTGTACTTTTTGGTGATTTCTATCTAACCACAAAAACTCTTTTAAGTTTGGTATATTTAAACTTGTTCTGGCTATATTGTGAAGGAATTATGACTGAAAGAAGAGGAAAAAAGGAAATAATTCATTAACATTGAAGTTAGAGGAAACTTTTGGAAACTGGAAAATAGAAGATACAAATCCTTCAGAACTTCTATAGAGGAATGCATCTTTGTCAGAACCTTAATTTTAAAGATTAAAATAAGATTTTAATAAGATTTCATAAGATTGCATGAGAGAAAGAATTTGCATTCGTTTACAATATTGAGTTTATATCTGGAGCAGAAATATAAAATTAACAAAGCTACAGATAAGAACATTTGTAATAGAAATATGATGCCTTGAATTTGAGAACAATGTTGCATTTTTAAATCACTAACTTTGTTTTAATAAACCAGGGAAGCAATTACTATAATGGAATTATAAATAAGAAAATATGTGATACAAGTCCATGGAATTTTTTTTGTATTTTTTACATATATAGATCACTGTATCACTGTCTTCTCGGATATCATCGATTTGCTTGAGCGGGCACCAATAACATCTCAATATGTCCTGTCACATGCGAGACAACCCAAGGGCATCATCCCTCTCCAGGAACATAAAGAGCCTCAATCCATTCCATCAGGTCATGGGAATGAGGTCTATAATTGTTACTGGTATTTGGCATGTCAAATATGACACAGGTAGCTTGCCAGGCTCTGCTGTGTGGGTGGGATACTCTAGTAGTCACCTAAAAACTCAAGCAATTATTGATAAACTGCGGCGTACACAAAGCAACTGCAAAGCTGGGCTGTGATCAGGTCTTTGGCTGGGTGGATCTCTGAGGAGAGGGGAGTTCAGATGTGGAAAATGGCAGCCCTCATGGTGTGGGGGTTCCTCTGGCTTCTTGCGAGGCTCTGCTGGGGTGGCGGACCAGGGCTAGAACCTGCCAACCCTCCGGACACCTAGTGATCGACTGGGCACAGAGAGAGCAAGTAGCAGCTCTGCCCCATGTGTGTGTCTCTGGAGCAGCATACCTGGACTGACCTTGAAAAAACTGCTGCAGGGTGAGTCACTGATGAGCAAGGGTTGTGATCAGCTCTTCTGCTGGATGGAGCTCTGAGGAGAGGGGAGTCTGGATGTGGAAAATGACATATATGGAATATTTTTTAGTTTGTGTATATGTTATATAACACATACAGCATATATATATGTTATATGTTATATAACACATATGTTATGTCATGTGTATATATATATATATTACATACTGAATAGCTATAGATAAAATGGCTTGCCCAACCTTCATAACAAAACTTCCATTTACTGTTACAGATTTAAAGGCAGAGAAAGATTAAGATATAAGTGCAATAAAACATCTAGGACAACAACACTAAAGGCTCTTAATAGTTATTGCTTTATCTTTAATATAAGAATATGAAAAATAGATAAAATGCTCATTCCAAAATATGGAGAGAAACTAAAATGCAATCAATGAACATCTTTATTGCAAATTATCCATATTGTTTTCACCCTTAATAACAGCAAGAAACACATATGCTTAGAGAAATATTTTTTATCTGCTGATACATTTGAATTTTCTGATTCTTAATGATTTTGTCAGAAGCATTGCTAACTAGCTTATAGATTATAATGATATATCTTCTACAGGTATGGTTTATGACAGTATATGGCACAGTATATGGCATGTTATTCACTCTATAAGGAAATGCTCTGACAAACAATGTATTATGTGAAAAAATCATTCAATTAAACTTAGGAATAATTTCTAAAATGCACAACTAGGTTCTGGATAAATAAGACAACAGGTAAGATGTTCACCTTGCATGTGGCCAACTGGGGTTAGGTTCTTGGTATCAAATCTGATCCCCCTAAGAACCACTAGAAGTGAAGTCTGAGCAGAAAACAAGGGGTAAGCCATGAACACAGTCAAGTGTGGACTAAATACCCCAAATATATTAAAAAAAACACAAACCTAAAATGCACAATTGACTTACTATTTCAAAAGAGATATTGTGAAATAATGGGATTCCTTTTGTCACAAAAAAGTATATGCATCAAATGTAATTTTTTTGTAAAATGAAGAATATGTAGTTCCAACAAAAATTTAAAAGCCAGTATGATCTCATTTATTATTCCCATTGAACCATTAAACTTTATTACTTACTCTACAAACTTCTGGACTCTTCTTTCCCAGTTTTAATGATAAACTGACAATTTCAGCAGCTTTCATTTTTAAAAAAAATAACCTATTTCAACAGAAAAGTTGGAGTTAAAATACACGGTATGTCACCAAATATTTCAAGGTTATAGATGATGATAAATTAGATTGAACACATATCTCATAGGAGAGAACTAAGTCTAGTGGTAACCACTAAACCAAATGCAATGACCAAAATCTTAACATTTCTCTCTTCCAGTGTTGGAGGACAGGTTTAGTATTCTGGGAGCTTTGTTGTTTTGCCCACTCCCAGCTTAATCTTATTTAAGCCAAGGTTCATTCTAATGAGACCTCTCTTGTATGTAAACACTGCTAGAGGGTGTGGCAGTTACAGAAGTCACCATGATTGAATAACTTCTGACTTATACATCTACTAAGACTTCTATGTTTTCTAGATTGGGCACAGCTCCTCTTTTATACCCACTGCACCCAGCATGGGACAGTTAGAATTTACCAGGAGACTACCACCCTGGCTACGCTGAGACTATAGGAAGACTATAGGAAGGATCATACTAGTTTGCTCTAAGCAGGCCAGTGTGACCCTTTCAGTACACGAGAACAAGATACTCAGAATCACCCTGGTGCAGATAATAATAAGAAGGACCTTGTGGGTACCATCTAGATTACATGAAGCTCATGAAGTTAAGATGTATTACTTTATACCAGCCCCCTCTCTCCAGTGTTTTGCATAAGAGATAATCTTGGTAGAAAGGATTAGACCTTGGCATAACCTTTGTTTATACCTGCAATAGGGTGTGGCACCACACTCTGTTTAGAGTTCTTTGTTGACATGACACTCCCGATTGGATGACTTTGGTGTATATAAGGGGCTGACTTGAGGCCCCTTCACGCTTCACTTTTTTTTTCTTTTTTTTGGGTCACACCCGGCGATGCTCAGGGGTTACTCCTGGCTCTGCACTCAGGAATTACTCCTGGCGGTGCTGGGGGGACCATATGGGATGCCGGGGATCGAACCCAGGCCGGCACAGGCCGGCCGCTTGCAAGGCAAACGCCCTACCGCTGGGCTATCGCCCGGCCCCACGCTTCACTTTTACCTTTTGACTTTGGGCCTTTTAGCTTTTGGCTTTTGGCTTCTGCTTTTGGCTTTTGGTCTTTGGTCTTTTGCTCTTTTGCTCCTTCTTCTGGGTAGGACTCAGCTCAGGTGAGATTCTCTCTCTTTGGTGGGAGACTTAGGCTCTTTTGTATGGTCTAAGTTCTGACCAGAGCTAAAGTTTGTTCATTATATTGGAGTGCTGTGGAAGAGCTTTTGTACTATTAAAAGTCATTTTTGGGAACTGCACCGGACTCGTGAGTTTTCATCTGTTCTCCCAGCGTCCTCGGAGGTAGAAGAAAACTTCTGCCCTGACACTGTTCGGGACCCCGGCGGCCATTCCCCAACATTCCAGTTGTCCTTCCATGAAAACCTTCTATGATGGAGATACAGAGATACATGATTATAAAACAGAGCTTTTTCATAAAGGATAAAGTTTAGAAGCCAGCAAAATGTGCCATCATTTGGTCTACTGCTTCAAGGAGAGTGGTCGTCACTGGCTGTAGCAAGCAGAGGCACACTCAAATTACTTGATGCTAGGAAATGATGTGCTTGGACTGATTCTAGCCATTGACAAAACAGGTAAGCCTACACTTTTAAGTCATAGGCCGTCTCTGTCCATTACTTTAACTCAAAGATTCCCATTAAGACTGAATAAAGTTGTGTTGTCTTACACAACTTTATTCCATCCCAACTCAATGTTTTAACCTTATTTTCTCTTCACAGGAAAATGTCTTATAGTGGTAAATCTTTTATAAACCATATGTGACTCCATTGCTTTTTTCCTTCAAAACTTTACTCCAATACTTAAAAAAAGGAAGAAAAAGAACAGATAGTCCTGTATTGTTTCTTAGAGGTTATCTAACAGAATGGGTGTGCATATCTGAGAAGTCATAATATACAAGCACATAGGCACAAATATCACATTCACTCCTTAACATTTTTATATCCCCAAACAGTATTTGCATATCCATTAATAAACTTCTCTAGGAGGGAGAAGTTAAATAGAGGGAAGGTAGGCAATGATGGAGGGAGGGAAAACACCTACCTATGTTATAATATACAAATATATTTTAAAGTTTATTCAATAAGTTATGCTAAAAAGAACGACATTTTCTGTGCCTTGATTATCTTGCACACAGATCCTAAGAGTTTTGGTTTATTAATTCTAATTGTATTTTATATAAGCATAATGTTAATCCATGTAGCATTTTAGCTTGTATAGAAGGCTTCCTGTTATGTTTGGAAAGTGTATGAAATTATAATATTAGTTTTTCATTTTCCAGTTTTCTCTTGTCTACAGAGACACTGGTTATGCCTGAGTGAGAACATTTGGAACAGTTTCATATATCAACTTAAAGTCAGTCTATTTAAGGCCTTTTTGATTTAAATGCTTTACTTGAATTTAACTCTCTTCCAGACACTTATTCTTCATTTAACTTTTCCAAAATTGCATTAATTTCATAATCACTACTCTATAATTTCTAAAAATGTAAAGTATTTTACCTTTTATTGTCCTTCTCTGTATTTTTATAATAATTTAAGTTGATGATAAAGAAACAAATTTACCAATTTAAATTATGTGACATATATAGCAGTTGTTTTTCAATATATTTCATATACATATCTTTAAATTTTCTGATTATTTGTTGAACCTCCCTTGCTATTCTTACATTCTCTCCTTTCCATCGTTCTCCCCTTCATTCCCTTCATGAGCTCACCATTTCCCTCTTTTACTCTCTCATTATGTAATCCTTATCCTTGTTACAAACCCCTATTAATTAATCTCTACTTTAAAAATTTTTGACAGATTAATTATTATAAACAAGTTTCTTTGAAATGTGTAAATAAATTAGCATAGTCCATAATATTGCAAAGGTCTGTTTTTGTCCTGTAATTCTACTACGCTTTTACCACTGCCACCAAACTATAAAAATCTCTGTATTAATGGTCTTATGTAATTTCTACTCAATTTACCCCTCCCCCCTCCCAATAGTTCCCCCAACTATGAGTTTTTCTAAGATTTCTGAAGGAAATATTATCAGGTTATATTATAGGCCCGAGAATATTCTTCATAAATGATAATACAATCTTACCGAATTATGTAATAGAATTATGTAACAGCTGGTTAGACTTTATTTTTTTTCAAAAGTAAAGAACAGGTATTTCAAACTTTAGAATGTTTACACTTTTCAAAGCTTTATTGAGATATCCATTTCCACAAGTAATAAATGCTATAGCAATTATCAAAATTATTTTTAATAATTTCTATTTGCTGTCAAGTAATGTGCTGGTAAGCTTCTACTAGAATTACAACCACTGGAATTATTTCTCCAGAACCTTACCTGGAGTTTAAACTTGCTATATACAGCACATTTATATGATTTACTTTTAAGTAAGGTTATATAATTCATAAGGAAAAAAGATATTTTTGAAAATCTCAAAAAACCCAATAAATATATAAACAACAAGTGTTTATATTTTAAAATTCCGGTTGTCTTTTTTATTTCTTTTTTTTTGGGGTCACATCCAGGGCACTCAGGGATTACTCCTGGCTCTGCACTCAGGAATTACATCCTGGCAGAGCTTGAGGGACTATATAGGATTCCCAGGGATCGAACCCAGGTAAGTCGTGTGCAAGGCAAATGCCCTACCTGCTGGTCTTTTGATATTGAGAAAGCAAATTTTTTACATAAGATAGCAAATGAATTTATTTTGGATATATATATTAAATTTCTGCAGAATTAGTTACTTATTTAAAATTTTAGTGCTATAATTCTTATGATTGATTTTCTAATATATCAGCATTTCTAGGAATGTATCCTTTTTATTCTTTAAACAAAAGTAACAAGAGCAGACGGAGACATTAAAATCTGTTATAGATTTTCTGTTCTTAGTAGTTTTATACTTTTCATTACTCCAATTCAGTAGGCAAAAGAAATACATTTATATTTCATAACAAAAATATATACTGAATATCTTTAAGGATGAATTTTGCCACCTCCAATTTGTAATCCATTGGGTAAATTTAAGCAATTTAAAATATTTGATAGAGGTCGGCAGCTACTTTAGTACCTTTATTTAATGGCTTGATCACATGATCACTTGACATCCTGTTATTCATCAATTTGCTTGAACGGGTGCCAGTAATATTTCCATTGGATCCTATCACGTGCCAGTTAGCCCAAGGGCATCTCGTTGCTTCAGGGAAACAAGAGCCTCAAACAGTTCATTCAGGGTCTTGTCGAAGAAGTCTGACCAACTTGTAGGTGGGCAGCCCCTTAATCTTTTGACATCCCATCAGATCCAGTCACTAATGGCTCTAGTTCAGTGGTCGTCTCCAAATCGCATTACATGTCCAGCCCATCTGATTTCGATGCCTTGGCTAACGAGACAGCATCCCTGACTCTGGAACAGCAATGAAGGTCGGAGCTCCGGATTCCTTCTTTCACTTGAGTGAGGCATAATATTCCTAGCATAGCTCTTTTGATTCCTCTTTGGGAGACACAAATAGCATTCTCATCCTGCGTTTGTAGGGCCCAGGTCTCTGAGGGGTATGTTAATGCACGGAGAAGAGTGGAGTTGAAGAGATGTGCCTGGTGCCAAAGGTTCTTTGTCTTTTTAGCTATTTCTTCGATGCTTTTGAAGGCATTCCATGCCGCTCTCTTCCTCCTGTGCAGCTCAGGTTTTAGATCGTTCATCATGCTGACTTCTCGACCTAGCTGCACATAATTACTGCATTCAGAGATTTTTTTTTTCCATTGAGAGTGAATGGGGCCTCTGGTACTAGTTCATTTTCATGAAGATAGTTTTACTGAGATTCAGCTGTAGACCTATCTTTCCACATTCTCAGTCGAAGTCAGTCAGCATCTGTGCCACTTGGCTAATGTTTGGTGTTATTAGAATGATGTCATCAGCGAAGTGGAGGTGGTGTAGTTCCTGACCATCTATCTTCACTCCCATTCCTTCCCATTCTAATTGAAGCATGATGTTCTCAAGGGTGGCGCTGAAGAGTTTTGGTGAAATGGTATCACCCTGCCGAACCCCCTATTTTGACATCGATGATCACTTCTTTGTAGAATGGTGAGATCCTGGTGGTGAATCCGTAAAGCAGCTCACAAAGGATCTTGATGTATTTGAAAGCCCTTTTTGGCAGGGCTTCGATGAATGCTTCAGTCTCTACAGATTCAAAGGCTTTCTTTAAATCAATGAACGTGAGACAGAGTTGAATCCTGAACTACCTACAAACTTCAGTGTGTTTGGTTACCGTGTGAATATGGTCGATTGTGCTGAATCATTTTCGGTAGTCAGCTTGCCCACATCGTTGCCTTTCATCTAATGTTCTGCCAATCCTGTTCAGGATGACTCGAGTGAACTGCTTGTAGATGACAGACAACAGGCAGATGGGGCGATAGTTACCAATGTCATGAATGTCTCCCTTCTTGAACAGTAGAACTGTCTTGCTGGTTTTTCAATGGGAGGGCACCTTGCATTCGGACAGGTATTCTGAGTGAAACTGTATTTAATATGAAAATAATTAACTATGGATTTTTTGATATTTTATTTGTTAGAAAAAATTCCTTTTCACTTATAATAGCATTTGACATTATAGCAGAATATAGATATTTGCAGTATTTCAATAAATAAGTTTTGTTTTTTTTAATTCTTCTTTTCTCACAAAGTTTGTGAATAAAGTTTTATAAGAGAGTAATTGAATACCATTTTATGCCAGCATTTGTTGGAAAGAAAAATGATTTTTGGTCTCTCTTGTTGGTCTTTGGCTAAGGATGTGCATGTGTATATTACAGTTTGGACTTTTATTCTATTCTATATTAGTTAAAATATATAAATTGAGTTTTATTGAAAAGAAACATAGGTAGAAAAGAATATGATAGGATCAACAGTGCCCAAGGACTTGAATGGATGTTAATGCAATGGTTAGTGGAGGTCAAGGAGAAGACTAATCAGACTTGTGCATGAGAAATTTTACACAAGGTTGGATAGATCTCACTAAGTTGTTCAGATAAATTACTGGAAAAATGCACAATTTACCTGAAGTGTAAGACAGGACTTATTATCCTTTAGTTTCACAAGCATTCTATACAATGTTCTCTGTGACTATTCTGAGGTTGCTCTTCAGTAAAATTAAAAAAAAAAACTCCCTTGTTTTGGTATGAAAGTTTACCAACTCACTCTGCAAACTGAGCAATACCTGGGCATGCCACATGATTTGAATTTGTCAGCTTAGATAAGCACAGCATAACAAGAGATACAAGATATCAAATTATTTATAAAGTATCTCTTGATATTGTTAAACTCTGAAAAATTGAAACATTTAATCTAATTAGCATAGCTAAACTCCAGTAATACAGTGATTCACATTTGCATAGTGCTCATCAGTTTATAACATATTTTCACATAGGTTATGGCCTAGTGTTCATTTATTAAAAAAAATAAAGGTCACTTTTTACAACCTCTCGATCAAAACGATCAAATAACTGTGTATCTTTTTGCCATTGACAATGATAAACTCTTGCCAAATGCTATGTACCCAAAAACACATTTCAAGTTTTCCCGTGGAGCCTGACCTTACTCCAAACATCTAAAATTGATTTCAGGTTCTTCTTAGCTTCAGAACACCTTAATAATTCATCCTCGTTTTCATTGGCCACTGCCCTTTGTTTGACCTGACATAAAAACTATATGCTCTTTTTTGCTGAAAAAGCAACTCAAAAGACAAACATAAAAGTCTTTACAAAGGGATTGTTATTCATACTGTTGTATAAGACAATATCACATCTTCCC